>CAJDSM010038202.1:17601-30353 GCA_903981925.1 Ostrea lurida
TTACATATATGGTAGTTAAATTTGTTAAGAAATCAAAATTTCTTTGTTCCAAGTAATCCAAAAAAAAAAAAAATGTGTTTATGAATCACTATAGCCCCCATATTCCACACACCAGTGAAGGGGCTTGTTATATATTAGGATAATGCATGTGAAATATGAAAAGGTTACCAAAGGAACATAATGTTAAAGTTTTTTGAAAACTAGTAAGTCAGGAGGTCAAAAATTCTGGTACCAACAGAAAAGTCTTGCCATAAGGAACATGCATGTGGAAATATCAAAGCCTAATATTTTCATTCAAAAGTTATATCTAAGGTTAAAATGTTTAACAAAACTCAAGGTCAAGAGGTAACAATTATGGTACCCACCAGAAACATCCTCACAAGTCAAGGGTTTGTGATGTGGGAGTTCACGTAATCACAAACCCTGACTGTGAGGATACAGAAAGATGAGTCATAGAACATAAACACAGAAAATAAACAAAAATTATATAGTGATATCCCAATGTTTTTGTTTGTATGATGATTATCCAACGAGTTGTGTGTTTTCTATCCCGAGCCTTGGCGAGGGGATAGAAAACACACAACGAGTTGGATAATCATCATATTCAAACCACAAACCAGGGAGATTCTTTTTATCACATATTTCATCCAGACTAAGCGTAATGAATAAGAGATTTCAAAATTCTCTTGTTTACCTGAGGCCGAATTACATACGTAACGTATAACATTACGCCGCTACAATAGTTTGTTGGGAATTTTAAAACAAGAGGCCCAAGGGCCACATCGCTCACCTGAGCACAGTGCTTCACTAAGAAGGCAGTAGTTTGGGATTTAGAATGTACCACTTTGGACTAAATCAACCTATGTCGGGTGGAGGCATCTATCTGAACCAACTTAAATCTCTCCATATCAGGAAAGCTTTCAGGTAAACATCAACTCTTCTGGTTCAATGAAAAAGCATTGTTTAAGGAATTTCTCTTATATATCTTGCATGTAAAAACTTTGATCCCCTAATGGCCTCATCATACCCCCGGGGGTCATGATTGAACAAACTTGAATCTCCTTATATCAGGAAGCTTCCAAATAAATTTCAACTTTCCTGGCTCAGTGTTCTTGAGAAGAAGATTTTTAAAGATTTCCCCTGATAATATTCATATGTAAAACTTTGATCCCCTGATTGCGGGCCCCATAGTACCCGCGGGATCATGATTTGAAACAACTTGAAATCCTCCTCATATCAGGAAGCTTCACCTATAAATTTTCTTAGCTTCCTGGCCCAGTGGTTCTTGAGAGAAGATTGTTTAAAGATTCCCCTATATATTCATATGTAAAACTTGATCCCCTATTGGGGCCCCATAGTACCCCCGGGGGTCATGATTTGAACAAACTTGAATATCCTCTATATCAGGAGCTTCCATATAAATATCAGCTTTCCTGCCCAGTGGTTCTTGAGAAGAAGATTTTTAAAGATTTTTCCTATATAATCATATGTAAAACTTTGATCCCCTATTGGGGCCCATAGTACCCCCGGGGTCATGATTTGAAAAACTTGAATTTCCTCTATATCAGGAAGGCTTCCATATAAATTTCAGCTTTCCTGGCCCATGCAGTGGTTCTTGAGAATAAGATTTTTAAAGATTTCCCCTATATATTCATATGTAAACTTTGATTCCCCTATTGGGGCCCCATAGTACCCCCGGGGGTCATGATTTGAACAAACTTGAATCTCCTCTATATCAGGAAGCTTCCATATAAATTTCAGCTTTCCTGGCCCAGTGGTTCTTGAGAAGAAGATTTTTAAAGATTTCCCCTATATATTCATGTGTAAAACTTTGATCCCCTATTGGGGCCCATAGTACCCCCGGGGGTCATGATTTGAACAAACTTGATCTCCCTATATCAGGAAGCTTCCAATATTAATTTCAGCTTTCTGGCCCAGTGGTTCTTGAGAAGAAGATTTTTAAAGAATTTTCCTATATAATCATATGTTTAACTTTTGTCCCCTATTGTGGCCCCATCATACCCCAGGGGTCATGATTTGAACAAACTTGAATTCCTCATATCAGGAAGCTTCTATATAATTCAGCTTTCCTGGCCCAGTGGTTCTGAGAGAAGAAGATTTTTTAAAGATTTTTCCTCTATAATCATATGTCAAACTCTTGACCCCCTATTGTGGCCCCATCGTACCCCCGGGGTCATGATTTGAACAAACTTGAATCTCCTCTATATCAGGAAGCTTCCATATAAATTTCAGCTTTCCTGGCCCAGTGGTTCTTGAGAAGAAGATTTTTAAATGACACCACCCTATTTTTGCATTTTCATGATTATCTCCCCTTTGATGAGGGGCCTGGTCCTATTTGAACAAAATTGAAGCCCCTTCACCAAAGGATATGTGTACCAAGTTTGGTTGATTGGCCCAGCGTTTCTTGAGAAGAAGTTGAAAATGTGAAAAGTTTACGACAACGACGACGACAACGACGACAGACAACGGACAAATTTTGATCAAAAAGCTCACTTGAGCCTTCGGCTCAGGTGAGCTAAAAATAAGAACACTGACGAGTCGCAATGTTTAAATACATAAGAGATTATTCGTAAATTGAGAAAAAAATCATTTAGGACATACTACATAGAATTGCGTCAAAATATTAGTCATCCAGTGAATGACGTATACGATGACGCGATTGTTGTTCTCTCTCCATTTCATGTTGCGAGTGGAATGGAGTATATGTACATCGTCACTGAGTAGTGATTTGTATATTCCTGTAACATGGAGGGTCGTGGAGCTATTATAGTGAATTTGTGTTTGGTTTCTTACATATTTGTATTCGTGATGGATCGCTTTGTCTTGGAGCAGAGATGCTAGATGTCGTATAGGCCTACCCGTGAGTTCGGATGCATGGATATGGAGTTGGAAAGTTGATAATCCATTAATAAAAGAGGTAAATACTGATCAACGGATCTTTTCTTTGTTTCGTAATTGCTCATCGGATTTTCTACACTCGGAGAGATTTACACAGTACGTCATTCAGTTTCGAACGGAAAGGGGGGGGGGGTTTATATTTTGACTTTCAAGAACATAGTAATAAGTGCAATATTTGTAAATGACGCGACGGCCTTTTACGATCTTAGGCAATTTCTTGATAATCATATTAAATATTGTTTCAAATTTTAAGAATTTATCCACATTAGGTGCCACTTCCATCAATATTTATAGACTAGCCTATCGATTTATTGGGAATTTCGTCAAGCGGCGTAGGAATACATACTATGTTGATATGAAAAAATATCACATAAGTGTATTCAACTGGATAAAGGGGTAAATATGTGATAAATGTGAAATATCAAAGCCCAAGTACTTACCATTCAAAAGTTAAAGCCAAGGTTAAAGTTTCAGACAGAAGGACCAAAATGGCAGACAGGATAAAAACAGTATGGCCGCCGATCTCGATCAATGGGGGAAAAAAAAATCAAAATCATTTTTTTTGAAAAATATTCAGTCACTTTTGAACCGCTTGGCCATACATAAGTAATGGCTATATGTGCCTAGTTTTTTAAATTTGTTATTATGCTTCTGCCGCAGAAAAAAAAATATAATTAAACACTTATTGACACGTTCTGCAGAATTCGGTAGCTACACAGTCGATCATCCATGGTGCTGAAATAGGAAATCTGCTGCAATGGGTGAGGCAAGCCAATATAAAATGTCCCGATAAGGATTTCCATTTCACATGTGGAACTGTAATTTGTGCAAAACTGATTGTGTAACGAATTTATCTCCGGTAGACCTCAGATTTCCAGTAAATCTTTGATGAATACATACTGAATTACTGAACACAACGTTATTAACATCACAATAAAATTAAAATAGAAATATGCGAGCAGAGCACTTTGTGAACCCTCCCCCCTTCCCCCCATCACTGCCCTGTAGTAAAAAGTCATTCAGATCAAATTTAAATAGAGATGGACAATTGCATCAAGTAACAAAGATTTAATCTATTAATTAATCCCGAGAGGTTCATAGAATCCTGACGAGTGTTTTAGACTATAGAAGAGTATTATAATGCAGTCCAATATGGATATGAGATGTGGTAATACAAGCTAGCTGAAGTTGTAAAGTAGTGTGGGTCATCATAAGCTAATCCATGCCTAAACCCATTAGGTAACTGCAAGATTAACAAGCCTCCACTCGTCTCTCTATGCATGTGAAATATGAAAGGTTACCAAAGGAACATAATGTTAAAGTTTTTGAAAACTAGGTCAAGGTCAGGAGGTCAAAAATTCTGGTACCAACAGAAAAGTCTTGCTATAAGGAACATGCATGTGAAATATCAAAGCCCTAATATTTTCATTCAAAAGTTATATCTAAGGTGAATTGTTTAACAAACAAAGCATCATATAGGTCAAGAGGTAACAAATTATGTTACCCACAGAACGACCATCCTCACAAGTCAAGGGTTTGTGATGTGTGGAGTTCACGTAATCACAAACCTTGACTTGTGAGGATACAGAAAGATGATGTCATAGGAACAATACCGAATAACAATATATATAAGTAGATTCTCTCCATGGTTTGTGGTTTGATATGATGATATATCCAACGAGTTGTGTGTTTTCTATCCCGAGCCTTGGCGAGGGGATAGAAAAACACACAACGGGTTGGGATAATCATCATATCAAACCACAAACCATGGAGATTCTTTTTATCACATATTTCATCCAGACCTAAAGCGTAATGAATAAGGATTTCAAAATTCTCTTTTGTTACCTAGGCCGAATTACATACGTAACGTTAACATTACGCCGCTACAATAGTTTGTTGGGAATTTTAAAACAAGAGGCCCAAGGGCCACATCGCCTCACCTGAGCACAGCTGCTTCACTAAGAAAGAGCAGTAGTTTGGGATTTAGAATGTACCACTTTGGACTAAATCTAACCTATGTGGGTGGAGGCATTATCTGAACCAACTTAAAATCTACTCCATACAGGAAAGCTTTCAGGTAAACATAAACTCTTCTGGTCATGAAAAAGCATTGTTTAAGGAATTTTCTCTATATATCTGCATGTAAAAACTTTGATCCCCTAATGGGCCTCATCATACCCCCGGGGGTCATGATTTGAACAAACTTGAATCTCCTCTATATCAGGAAGCTTCGCAATAAATTTCAACTTTCCTGGCTCAGTGTTCTTGAGAAGAAGATTTTTAAAGATTTCCCCGTATATATTCATATGTAAAACTTTGATCCCTGATTGGGCCCCCATAGTACCCCGGGGATCATGATTTGAACAACTTGAAATCTCCTCTATATCAGTGAAGCTCCATATAAATTTTAGCTTTCCTGGCCGCAGTGGTTCTTGGAGAAGAGATTTTAAAGATTTCCCTATATATTTCATATGTAAATCTTGATCCCCTATTGGGGCCCCATAGTACCCCTCGGGGGTCATGAATTTGAACAAACTTGAATATCCTCTTATATCAGGAAGCTTCCATATAAATATCAGCTTTCCTGGCCCAGTGGTTCTTGAGAAGAAAGATTTTTAAAGATTTTCCTATATAATCATATGTAAAAACTTGATCCCCTATTGGGGCCCATAGTACCCCCGGGGTCATGATTTGAAAACTTGAATCTCCTCTATATCAGGAAGCTTCCATATAAATTTCAGCTTTCCTGGCCATGCAGTGGTTCTTGAGAATAAAGATTTTTTAAAGATTTCCCCTATAATTCATATGTTAAACTTTGATCCCCTATTGGGGCCCCATAGTACCCCCGGGGGTTCATGATTTGAACAAACTTGAATCTCCTCATATCAGGAAGCTTCCATATAATTTCAGCTTTCCTGGCCCAGTGGTTCTTGAGAAGAAGATTTTTTAAAGATTTTCCCCTATATATTCATGTGTAAAACTTTGATCCCCTATTGGGGCCCCATAGTACCCCCGGGGGTCATGATTTGAACAAACTTGAACTCCTCTATATCAGGAACTTCCAATATTAAATTTCAGCTTTCTGGCCCAGTGGTTCTTGAGAAGAAGATTTTTAAAGATTTTTCCTATATAATCATATGTTTAAAACTTTTGACCCTATTGTGGCCCCATCATACCCAGGGGTCATGATTTGAACAAACTTGAATCTCCTCTATATCAGGAAGCTTCTATATAAATTCAGCTTTCCTGGCCCAGTGGTTCTTGAGAAGAAGATTTTTAAAGATTTTTCCTCTATAATCATATGTCAAACTTTGACCCCTATTGTGGCCCCATCGTACCCCCGGGGGTCATGATTTGAACAAACTTGAATCTCCTCTATTATCGGAAGCTTCCATATAAATTTCAGCTTTCCTGGCCCAGTGGTTCTTGAGAAGAAGATTTTTAAATGACACCACCCTATTTTTGCATTTTGCATGATTAATCTCCCCTTTGTAGATGAGGGCCTGGTCCTTCATTTGAACAAAATTGAAGCCCTTCACCAAAGGATGATGTGTACCAAGTTTGGTTGAATTGGCCCAGCGGTTCTTGAGAAGAAGTTGAAAATGTGAAAAGTTTACGACAACGACGACGACAACGACGACAGACAACGGACAAATTTTGATCAGAAAAGCTCACTTGAGCCTTCGGCTCAGGTGAGCTAAAAATAAGAACACTGACAGTCGCAATGTTTAAATCATAAAGATTATTCGTAAATGAGAAGAAAAAATACATTTAGGACATACTACATAGAAATTGCGTCAAAATATTAGTCATCCAGTGATGACGTATACGATGACGCGATGTTGTTTTTCTCTCTCCATTTCTGTTGCGAGTGGAATGGAGTATATGTACATCGTCACTGATGAATTTGTATATTTCCTGTAACATGGAGGGTCGTGGAGCTATTATAGTGAATTGTGTTTGGGTTTCTTACATATTTGTATTCGTGAATGGATCGCTTTGTCTTGGAGCAGAGATGCTAGATGTCGAGTTAGGCCTACCCGTGAGTTCGGTTGCATGGATGATGGAGTTGGAAAGTTGATAATCCATTAATAAAAGGAGTAAATACGTACAACGGATCTTTTCTTGTTTCGTAATGTGCTCTATCGGATTTTCTAACACTCGGAGAGATTTACACAGTACGTCATTCAGTTTCGAACGGAAAGGGGGGGGGGGGTTTATATTTTGACTTTTCAAGAACATAGATAATAAGTGCAATATTTGAAAATGACGCGACGGGCCTTTTCGATCTTAGGCAATTTCTTGATAATCATATAAATTATTGTTTTCAAATTTTAAAGAATTATCCACATTAGGTGCCACTTCCATCAATATTATAGACTAGCCATCGATTTATTGGAATTTCGTCAAGCGGCGTAGGAATACATACTATGTGATATGAAAAAAATATCACATAAGTGATATCAACTGGATAAAGGGGTAAATATGTGATAAATGTGAAATATCAAAGCCCAAGTACTTACCCATTCAAAAGTTATAGCCAAGGTTAAAGTTTCAGACAGAAGGACAAAATGGCAGACAGGATAAAAACAGTATGGCGCCGATCTCGATCATGGGGGAAAAAAAAATCAAAATCATTGTTTTTTGAAAATTATTCAGTCACTTTTGAAACCGCTTGGCCATACCATAATAAATGGCTATATATGATGCTAGTTTTTAAATTTGTTATTATGCTTCTGCCGCAGAAAAAACTATAATAAAACACTTATTGACACGTTCTTGCAGAATTCTGTAGCTACACAGTCGATCATCCATGGTGTGAAATGGAAATCTGCTGCACGGGTGAGGCAAGCCAATTATGTACCGATAAGGATTTCCATTTCACATGTGGATGACTGTATTATATGTCCCAAAACTGATTGTGTAACGAATTTATCTCGCTAAGACCTCAGATTTCAGTAACATCTTTGATGAATACTACTGAATTACTGAACACAACGTTATTAACATCACAATAAAATTAAAATAGAAATACTGCGAGCAGAGTTCACTTTGTGAATCCCTCCCCCCTTCCCCCCATCACTGCCCTGTAGGTAAAAAGTCATTCAGATCAAATTTAAAATAGGAGATGGACAATTGCATCAAGTAACAAAGATTTAATCTATTAATTTATTATCCCCGAGAGGTTTCATTCAGATCCTTTCGACGATGTCGGTTACTTAGACTATATCAGAACTGTCTTTAACTACTCTATAATTGCAAGTCCAATATGGAGATATGAGATGTGGTAATACAAGCTAGCTGAAGGTTGTAAAAGTAGGTGTCGTATCATAAGCTAATCTCATCCTTAAACATAGGTAATCAAAGATTACAAAGCTACCTCGACGGGCAACACCTTTTATATGGCACCATTATTATATTTATGCTTTTATTTTAACCCACAGGATTTTCATCCATTACACTTTATCTATTACACAATACTAAAAAAATTATTCATAATGTACATAAATATACATCTATATTATATATCATAATACATATATCATGATTATCTATTATATATAGGATATAATATGATATAAATATTATATAAAATATATTTTATGATATTCATTGATATTATGTTAATTTGATATGTATGTAATATAATATATATTAATATAATATTGTAATATCATATATATACCATATCGTATTATACCATATCGTAGATATTGTATCATACATACAAACAATATTGTATCATACCATATTGTATCATAATATATCGTATCATACCATACTGTATCATACCATACGTTTAATTGATGATATCAAACCATATCGCTATACCATATCGTATTCATATCATAATATATTGTATCATACCACAATCGCATATATATCTGCTTATCATCACCATATCGTATCATACCATAACATATCATCACCATATTGATTCATATAATATTGCATTCATACCATCATCGTATAATATCCTACCATATCATATAATATCGTATCATAAGATATCATATTGTATAATACCATATCGTATCATACCATATTGTGTATAATATCATATAATATCGTATCACAACCATATCATATAATAACATATCATATTGTTATCATACTATATCATATTGTATAATACCATATCGTATCATACCATATTGTATAATATCATATAATATCGTATCACACCATATCGATATAATAACATATCATATTGTATCATACCATATCATATGTATAATACCATATCGTATCATACCATATTGTATAATATTGTATCATGCCATATCATATCATACCATATTGTATTCATACCATATAATATCGTATCACACCATATCATATAACACCATATCATATAATAACGTATCATACCTTATCATATCATACCCAAATCATTCATATACCATATCGTATAGTATAGTATCGCATAACTACCATATGTATTATATTGTATCATACCATATCGGTATAATATCATATTATACCATATCGTATATATCATATCATTCAATATCATAAAATATTCATACCATTACTCATATAATATGTCATTACAATATAATTATAACATCATATCATTTACCATATCGTATAATATCGTGTCATATCACATCATATAATATCGTATCATATCCATCATACATATAATATCTTATCATACCATATCATACCATACCATATCGTATCATACCTATTGTAGACCATACATGTAATAATCATACGATATGTATCATACCATATTGTATAATATCGTAACATATCAAACCATATCATATAATACCATATCGTATAATATCATACCATATCATATAACATTGTATCTACCATAATATATAATATCATATCATACCATATTCTAGTCATACCCATCATTGTATCATACCATATCGTATCATATCGCTATTCATTACCATATCATTAAATATTGTATCATATCAAACCATATCGTATAATACCATATCAATAATATCATTATCATACCAAATCATATCATACCATATCGTATAGTATAATATCGCATCATACCATATTGTAATAATTATATCATACCATATCGTATATATCAATATCATAATATTCACACCATATCGTATAATATCGTATCATAAATGTCATACAATATCATATAATATCATACCAATATCTATAATATTATTATCATACCAGCATCTAAACTACTCAAATACATTTAGATCACAAGCGCATTCTATATCTAAGTTTGATGGAAAAATTGAACAAGCAATAACTCAAATATGCCTATTGTAAATAACCTCACATCTCCAGCATCCGAAATCTACATCTCAGATTCAGCATTTCTAATAGTCGGTATCACCCAGATAAACCATCCATGAGAGTTGGTGAAGATTGGATAAGTAATTATTTAGAAGATAAACTGAAAAAGCAATAACTCAAATATGCCTTATTTAAACAACCATCACATCTCCAGCATCCGAAACCTACAGCTCAGATTCAGCATCATCTAAGTCGGTATCACCAGACAGACTATCCATGAGAGTTGTTGGTGAAGATTGTACCAAGTCATTATTTAGTTATTGGTCAGACTGAACAAATATACCTATTAAAACAACATTCTCAGCATCCGAAACCTACAGCCAGATTCAGCATCTTCTAAGTCCGGTATCACCCAATAAACCATCCATGAGAGTTTTGGTGAAGATGGACAAGTAATTTTTTAGATAAGATATAACTGAATCAAGCAAATACTAAATATGCCTATTTAAAACAACATCACATCTCTCACATCCGAAAACCCACAGCTCAGATTCAGCATCATCTTAAGTCGGTATCACCCGGGCCGACAGACTATCCATGGAGTTTGGTGAAATTGGACAAGTCATTATTAGATATGGTTAAACTGAAACATATAACCTATTTAAACAACATCTCCAGCATCCGAAACCTACAGCTCAAGATTCAGCATTTCTAAGTCGATATCACCCAATAAACCATCCATGAGAGTTTGGTGAAGATTGGACAAATAATATTTTAGATAAGATTAAAACTGAACAAACAATACTCAAATATGCCTAAAAAACAACATCACATCTCCAGCATCCGAACCTACAGCTCAGATTCAGCATTTTCTAAGTCGTATCCCCAATAAACCATCCATGAGAATTTGGTGAAGATTGGACAAGTAATATTTAGATTATGATTTAAATCGAACAAGTGAATACTGTTGATACTCAAATATGGCTATTTAAAACAGAAAATCACATCCTCCAGCATCCGAAACCTACAGCTCAGATTCAGCATCATCTAGTAAGTCAGTATCACCCGCACAGACCATCCATTAGAGTTTGGCGAAGATTGGACAAGTAATTATTCAGATATAATTAAACTAAACAAAACAATAACTCAAATATGCCTATCTAAACAACATCACAATCTCCAGCATCCGAAACCTACAGCTCAGATTCAGCATCATCTAAGTCAGATATCACCCGACAGAACATCCATGAGAGTTTGTGGATGTACTGGACAAGTAATTAATTTAGATGACATGAACATCTATAGCAAACTTGCTCCAAAAACTCTTAACCAGTTCTAATAGCACCATCTTTCTTACAGCCATCCGAAACCTACAGCTGAGAATCAGCACCAAGTGTGTGTAGTCTTCCAGAATCACTCGATACACCTTCCATGCAAGTTTTATGACAATTAGACCCTCTATAATTTAGATATAACCACAATAGTACATCTGCTCCCAAACTTTAACCAGCTACTACATCATCCTTATCTTCCTCCAGCATCCGAAGCCTTAATAGCCAGATTCAATGCATTTAAGTCTATATATTCCTTCATTACCCCAGAAGCATCATCCATGCAAGTTGTGAGGAGAGTTGGATCAGTAATAAGTTAGATATAAGCATAAATGCACACTTGCTCCATAAAACTTTAACCAGCACTAACAACCTTATCTTCATCCAGCATCCGAAGCCTATGGCTCAGATTCAGTATCTATGTCTATGTATTCCTTCATTACCCCCAGAAGCTATCATCCATACAAGTTTTGGGCAAGATTGGACCAGTAATAAGCTTAGATATAGGCATCAATGCACACTTGCTCCATATATCTATATCCAAGATGGGACGCCGACGCCGACACGACGCCGACGCCCGACGCCGACGGTATAAGCATAAAGCTCCCCCCGACTTCGTCTCGGTGAGCTAACAAAAGTATCAAGTTTGATGAACGACTTTTAACCAGGTTTCAGAATTGTTTGCACAAGATAAAAAAAAAACACCAACAATACAAAATGAAGTATCAGTCGTATAAAAAAAGAAGTATTTAAAAAACAGAAAGAAAACTGTCAGATTAAACCACTGACTCACAATATGCTTCCTGTTCGGGATATCGCCTAGCTAGTCATTTAAAATCCACTTAAATCCTCCGGCTACATTCAAGTAGTCAAACTGAGATGACGTATAATGCTATAACCACAAAATATCAGTTTCTATGTTATATGTACTATTATAATACGTACATACTAAGCTCTCTGAGACTCTCCCTCTCTCTCTCTCCCCCAAAATACAAGTATTTCAAGCTCTAATTTTTGTGTAGATGGCTTTCATCTGCAGATCTGAAGCTATATTGTACATCATATCCAAAAGAAAGATTGATTAATTGTACATCATAATTGTTTTACGTCCCACTTGAGAATTTTTCACTCATATGGAGATGTCACCATTGCAGGTGATGGGTTGCAAAATTTAGCCCTACATATGATTGGCGCTAATGGCCTTTGAGCATAGAGGTATCTTTATCTAATTGCCACACGTACTGGCTGTGACACGGGGCTTCTGTTTTG
>CAJDSM010038205.1:59-10359 GCA_903981925.1 Ostrea lurida
AAACTTTTACAAATTTCTTAATTTTGTAAATAATATGCATACTTCTTCATTTTCCTTTCTTTCCCACGTTGGGTATTACTACCAAACCAACACACATCAGTCTTCCATTACAAGCATCGTCCTTTTCATCTCTAGTGAGTTCACTTTTAGTCAATATTGAGTTATGTATCTCTGTTCTCCTCTACACAGATGTATTCCTTCATCACCACTGCCATCGTCGCTTAATCGTTGCTAATCAGGATTGTTTTTCCGATGGCCTTATGGACCTACGTGGAAGTTATCTCAACTCAAGTGCCCAAGGTCCTGTGGAGAAGTATGAAATATCAAATAAGTTACGGACTTTTTGAAGCGAGACCAGCTGCTATCACAAAAGTTGATGCTGCAGGGCTATAACGAATTCTTGTTTAAAGTCATCATTTCGCAAATTCTACGGTCGCTATAATGACCTTGTTTGCGATTACAAATTATCACTAAGTCATATGTTGACTGATATGTGTTCATACCCTTGTTAGACTGTCATTTTCCTACTAGATTTGACTACGGGTAATCCCGTTTACTTTATTTCGACTAAGGGCTCCGGCGGGTGTGACCGGTCCAGAGGTGTTGCTCTTCCATGGCACCTGATCCTACCTTCGCTTCTGTCGGAGGTCGTGTTGCCCTACACTCGATTTGTATATGTTTTGTGGTATGATTCGTTTGACACAATGTTAACTTCGCCTTTTTGTATTAAAATAAAACAATATTTATATGCTCAATTTACTGGATGTGTTGATTATTAATTAATATTATTTATTATTAGAGTTGAGATTTTTATTGGTTAAACTATATAAATGTTAAACAATCATTATTATTTTTCTATCTGTTTAACTTTATAAAATCTATATTAAAGATAATCAGTTTGGTCTTTTAATTTACCTACCTTTTTGAAAGCCTTTTGTTTCTATTTCTATTTATTGCTTTACATGTATTCATTATTATTTGTTATTGTATTGTTTTCCTGTTGATATTTCAATTTTATATCTGCAGCTATTAGATTACCAGTTGTTCTTATGTCAACTATTAGTATTTCAGATATATAACCATTTTTTAAAGTGCGTATTTTACATCAATGTTGCTTGCACGTGTAAAATTTATAATAATTTATTTGATAAAGAAAACCAACCACTCTATTATACAATCTTTTTTTTAAATACTTCAATAGCGTTATAATAAAAAAAATCTCCGCTATTTGAGAAAAGAAAAAAAAAAAATCTCCGGAGATGAGAGGTGAACCGGTTACCTTCTTCATGCTAATCCACAGCAGTACCTCTAGGCTATCACGGACGTTACAAATTATCTACTTAAACCAAATACAGTATGGTATAACATATACGGTACCAATTTTTTGTGCAGCAGATGCGCATTTCGGCAAATTATGTCTCTTTAGTATGCTCAAACCGAAATGTTGGAAATCCGAAACATGAAAGTAAAACTTTATAAAAGTGATCAATGTAGTATTGCCAACAGATTGGGGCCAAATACTTCGAAGGATCAGAGCTATGCCTTAGGAGATAATCCTTAATTTTAAAATGAATTTCTAATTTTACCAATGCAATAAATACATATCAGTATTTCAAGCTAGTACACTAGTTCATAGCAACGGGGCTGTAGAGACCCTCGGGGACTAACAGTCCACCAGCAGAGGCCTCGACCGAAGGGGTCATAATATAAATCTATACGGAACCAATTTTGTTGCACCAGATGTGCATTTCGACAAATTATATCTCTTCAGTGATGTCAAACCGAAATGTTGGAAATCCGAAACATGAAAGTAAAACTTTATAAAAGTGAGCAATGCAGTGCCAAAATATTGGGGCCAAATACTTCGAAGGATCAGAGCTATGCCTATTGGAAATGGTCTATGGTCTATTGAAAAATGATTTTAAATAAACACTTGTTTACAATAGTTAAGTGCCACTGTTACGTTAAAATATTCAATAATTCTGTAAGCATATCCTTTTACTATGCGTATATTTCCCCTCTTATTACTGAGAATACGCTTTTCATCATCATTTCAAAAAACATCAACTAGTATCGACATCGGTGGACGTTTGTTTTTTAGTGTTTACATTCATCACTGCCTACTATAGAATCTATACATTTTTAATGTATGTACATGTAACATTGTTTACAATATTTCTCTTATTGAGAAGCAAGACTTGTATGCGCACTGACAGAAGCTACTAAGTTCTGCGAATTGATCTACATAGAGCATGCATGATATCTTGGGAACATTGACGGTGATTCAACACAATATTCAAGTTATCGAAAATGAGGTGGACAATTCCTTACCTGCAGATTCATGGTATGGCAGTCATTGTGGTTTTGTCCTGCTGAAAATTCTTTTCAGCGGTCTTTAAAAACTCTTTTCTTTCTTTTTGTTTTTTTTCTTCCGGCAAAATTATCGCCTGCACAACGTTACTTTGATCGATAGATTGTGACGTTTTTCTATTAACGTCACGAAGGTCCCTTTTCGCTTGGCGCAACTCAAATCATTATTATTGATGGGTAAACAGTGTCAATATATTCGAAATGTGAATTAAAGGCCACCGCTAGAGATTTCTTCTTTATTAGAACTTTTGAATGAATTCTGTCTCATAAGAATATAAAATAGGTCAGCTAATAAATTAGTGCCCATTTGAATTCCAACAGACTGTTGGAAGCCTGATTACCAAAACTACAAAGATATTGTCAATGAGGAACTCCAGCATTGCTTTAAATCAGTTTATATTTCTTAAAGATACATAAAGATATAAATATAAACAATACAATTCAAGATTTGTTGGTTTATCGGGTGATGAAGGCAGCTAGCATTGCAGAAAAAAATCATCTAACGCGAGTTGTGATTTTTTTTTTACAATGCTAGCTTCCTTCATCAAACAATAAACCAACAAAGAAAGGATTTCTTATTGTTTAAAACAAACAGTTCAGTGTGCTTCGGTGGGTTGTTGTTCTGTGTAGATCCAAGGTAATTGGAATGCTTGTGTCCCCTGGATACATATATGTGTAAAAGCAAAGAAAATTACTTACAATCAACAAAAGTGTTATCATATGTCTAGGAATGTAAATATCAAATATGAAATCGTCGATCTGCAAGCCATATTTCTTTATTTTTAATGGCAACATTTAAGTCAGACATAAATACATGCATAATGTGTGCACAACATGAAAATGTTTGCGAAACAAGTATTACACAGTCATAGCCTCATGCAAATTTTATTAAGAAATCTAGAACCTATCCCTCAAATAATCACTACAAAGAATGCATGATTGCATTCAAATGCAATGCCTTTGAAGTGTATGTCTCTTATTGAAATTGCAGCGACTTATTTTGGCCCATATTTGTTTACTATTTAGGTGTAAATTTAAATCCAAAGAAATGCGGTGCAACAGTGGAAAATAACCCGGAGCGTACGTTTGTGCATCATCCATAAAAGGACTTAATCTTTGATTGAATCTCGTTTAAAGTCATCATTTCGCAAATTCTACGGTCGCTATAATGACCTTGTTTGCGATTACAAAGTATCACTAAGTCATATGTTGACTGATTTGTTTCATACCATTTGTTAGACTGTCATTTTCCTACTAATTTGACGACGGGTAACCCCGTTACTTTGTTTTCGACTACAGGCTCACGGCGCGTGTGAACTGGTCAGCAGAGGATGCTTACTCCTCCATGGCACCTGATCCTGCATTCGCTTTCGTCGAAGGTCCGTGTTGCCCTACACTCGATTTTGTATGTTTTTTGACCTATGATTACGTTTCATACTTTGTTACTTCGCCATTTTATTTCCTTAGGTAAATGGCAGATACATAGTTGGTTTTTGTTTTGCATTCCAAATATATCTTCATTTCATGCAGTGTGAACTTTAAAAAATAAATGCGTAAGATTGGTTAGTTTTTGCAGTGATTCAAATAACAATTTCTGATTCTGAAGCATTCGATGATATGGAAAAATAAATGATGGACATTGATGAGTAGTTTGAGGATTCCCTCTGTTATCTATAATCAATTAAGCGTTTTCTATATCCATTGCTGGTTCACTATCAGAGAACAGTATACCAATATACTTAACCGACATCATTAATGAACATAACTCTCGACTAGGGAAGAAAACGCAGATTGATTTAAACAAGCAGCTGTATTAGTGTATATAAGCGTAAATTACATCCTGTATTTTTGATATCGCCAAACTAAATGTAAATCGTTCTTCGTTACAAAAGTTTAATATACATTCTGAGTTGTATATAAAAAAAAGACAAGTTTTTACATTCTTTGTCAAACTAAGTAACTAGTAGTTAGATTGAGATACTTAAAGGTCTTAAGATTCGTCAACGCATCAAAGATTCCACCGGCAACCGTAACTATTTATTGATTTCTTTAGGACAGGTACATGAATACAAAATATCTCAATATTGGTATATCATACAGATAACAGTCTTGAATCGCTTGGGGTGAATAATAGCTCTTTGACTGAAATAATATAGATTAATGTATTATATTTATACACAAGGCTGTAAATGAAAATAAACGTTCTGTTCTTGTCTCTCTTTGAGACAGACTGTAAGCACTAGATTGTCAATTAAAGTATTATGATTATATCATAATCTATTATTTATACTCGAGCTTGTTAACAAATTAATATGATCTGGTTATCTGTGCATATGTCCTATATTAACAAGGCTAGGACTTTTAATGATATTTTGATATTTAATTAATAAACAATAGCAACGTTCTTTACAGTGGAAATACCGTAAGTTGTGGCGCACTGCTAGTTGCTGAACCACTTGATATTACAGTTGCTTGACCAAATACTGAATAAAGACCCGAAGAAGCTTAGGAAAATTAATTCATATTACAAAAAGGCGAGTTACATTGTGATACAAACGTAATATAATCACAAAAACATATACAAAATCGCAGTGTCAGGCAACACGGATCTCCGACAAAAAGCCCTTAGTCGGAATGAAAGTAAACGGGATTCTACCCGTATAAATTCTTAGTAGGAAATGACCAATCTACAAAAGGGTTATGAAACAAGTCAGTGAACATATAAACTTAGGATTAATTTGTTGAATCGCAAACACAATGGTCATTTATAACGACCTAGAAATTGCGAAATGATGATTTAAACGAGATTCGTTTCTTATAACTCTCAGCATTAACTTTATTTGTGTAGCCAGTTGGTTTCGCTTTAAAAAATCCACTTACGCATAGCAAAGCTCTTCGAGATCGAATTCAACTGGAGTATGACCACACCATAGCAGGTTGATTGGGTACAGACCCATAAAGCGTGCTACTATAACACTCCAAAATCGTTTCGTTCGTTCCGTACAAATCGTTAGCGTTCCGGGGCAAACGTTCAGCAGTTTCGTGCGAAACCGTTCCAGGCAGTTCCGTTCGATCGTTCAGCGTTCTCGTACCAAACCGTATACACGTTTTCGTGCAAACCGTTCAAAGCGTTCCGAGCGAGAATCTTCCGGTGCACAGAATCGTTTCCGTCGGGAAGCCATCGCCCCATACAAAACGTGCACGGACGTTCAAGCTCACGCTCCCATATGACAGAGCGTAATAAGTTCATATTCGCTATGGCTTCGGAGAAAGGTGGACGTAAACTGACCAACAAATTAAAGCTCAGTTATTTGAATCTGAAGAAGTTGATTGTCAACAGTAAAATTCAACAAATTATTTGAAAAACAGTACGACTTGAAAACTACAAGCAGAGGCATTCAGGCTTTATTGGGTGCGGTATGCACAAAACAGGGGAGCATCTCTGATAAAAGTTTAGTTTGAATTTTCATTGTCGGTAAACTTTATTTAATTTAAGACTTTTAAAATAATGTTTCCAGCGTTACAGACATCTTATATGTCTTTGCCAGCGAGTATTACTTCATTTCCCTCGCTAGTAGTTTTCAGATGTTTCTAACAAATTTCGTACATGCTACATGCACAGAGGGCATGGTCATACATGTACATTTGAAATTAATAGCAATTAATTCTCTCTTCTCTCTCGATAGCGAAGAAAAACGGAATCAATCATTATTTTTAACTTAATAGCACAGAATAATGGCCAATTCTAACTTACTAATTAAGCTGTTATCATAGTAAACCCCACAGAGGTAAAATATTCACGGGTACTTTCAACTCTAAAAACATCCTTAGTGATTTTTGGAATCAGAATCACATGGGTTCATGTCGGCGTTTTAAACAAATAATGGCGCTACGGTATCGAAAATTTGAGAGGTGTTTGATTCTCTTTTTATAGCAATTAATATTCTTTTGTACATGCCAATGCAGTCTACATGTGAATGATAGTGATTATTACATATATTGTGCGACGGATTTGCATGCTATGAAGGCCGATTGATTTTTTGTCAATAATGCATAGTATGTATATGTTAACCCCCCCTTTTCCCCGTAAAATTAGTATCTATAAGAATACAGTGTTACAATTTAAGAAATATATCTGTGTCACATTTCGTAAAATTGTTTCATAAATAACATTCTTTTCTTAAATGATTTTGTTTTAAGGAATGAACCGTGTCTTCGTTTTTGGGCTTTTTTTCCCTGAACAAACAACATCATATTTGTTTAAATGTACCATGCAACTCTGCTAGTTTATAGTCCTTTTAAAGAGATAACTTATATTCAGGATTAGTGGGAGCAGGCTAAAGCAAAACCAATCCACTTGCAATTTCAACGGTTTTTCTTTTCTCACCACGATGTAGGTGATCTCCTTTGATCGGGTCTCCTATTATCTGGATGTGTGTATATCTTGTATATTCTGTGCAAATTCCAAAGGTCCCCTAATAGATCTTATCCGGGTGGCTTGAAATAAACATTGGTGTTTGGCTGGTTGCCAAGTGTGGAAAATTGACGTGACAGTCTTCCGAAAATGTGAATTTCACCTTCTGCGTGAAAAACATCTAAATATTATTATCTTCTTTGCATGTTTTCATTCTGATTGACATACAAAAAATAGAAAAGATCCAAACCAAAAAAATAAAACAACACCCCCCCCCCCAAATAAAAAGAACAAAACTCGCTGATAATTTATGCATTTACGCATCAATTGGTCTTTTCTTTTTACTCATTCAAAGTAAATTCACATGATGTGTATAATCGCTGTACAATAATGCACCCTGCCCTACGAATGTTAATTTTTTTTAATTGAACAAATTAATACTTATCGTATGCCAAAGGCTAAAAAGTACTTGTTAAATGTACATCTGTTATACCCTTTTTAAAAAAAAGGATTTTGGTGGGGATGTATTATATATGTATCATTTACGCGCTTCGTTTTATCTAACATAGGGGATTGTTGCTACATCAACGGTGTGAACCCTGTTGTTTGATTGCTCCCTTTTGTTTTCGAATATTGAAAAGATGTCGAAGAGGGTCGTGTTTACCCTTAAACGGAGCTATAGTGTCAATTTACGCACGCTCGAGGTCTATTACATGTTCCGTATGATTATCAAATCATCAATTTGACTGTGGTTGCCTTGTTTTTCTTTATTGTTACACGGAATACACAGGAAATTGACGTTTTAATATATTTGGAGAAAAAAATCTTTTCCGTAAACTAATAATACGATATTACTTTACGGGAAAGATTTTTCCCCCAAATATCTTTAAAAACGTCAATTAAATGCCTGTGACGGGATTATCTATCCACTAAGACAAATCATGATTCACAAAGTATGGATCCACATACAATGCTCATTCAATAACATGTAACGAGACAGAAAGGGAAAATTTGTTTTTCAGTTGTTTGATTTAAACTTATATGTTAATATAAATTAGGAGTTGAATCAAAATGCAAGTTCATTATTTCACAAGGATGCGGATTTTGTATGTCCTTTTTTTTCTGGCAATTTTCGTTACTTGCTTTTCAACAATCATTATTCGATTTTATTGTTTTAACTTATATTATGGTTTCACTCAAACAAATTGATTACACAACAATGCACATGTATACTTTAACGAAACCAATTTCAATACAGTACAAGTCCGTAAAAATCAATATGTAAGTTGATTAATTTTCATTTTACATCGATGCGAATTTCACATTTGTTTCCCCAGTCTATATAATCCCGATATAAATTCATTAAATAATAATTTTTCTTCATTTCCTATTGCAAGCAATGTACCATTTTAAAACGGTACCACAAATAGTGAATCAGGTTTAATCATTCTAAACATTTCCTTCCCATCTCTATTAATTTTAAGTTAAATTCTGTATATTGAAATATTTTATTGTTTAATTCACTCCCATAAAATTAATACATGCTAAGATAAACCAAAGCGTGCAGGCCACGCCTACCGTGTTCATGTAAACCAATCACCGCCATTCACAAAGTGCCGTGCGCGGTCGCTACCGTTTCGTGCGAACCGTTCAAGAAAGGGAAAGCGTTCCGTGCGAACCGTGCAAAATCGTTCCGTACAACCGTTTTCAGCGTTTCGTACAAACCGTTCAGCGTTTCGCTGCAAACCGTTCAGCGTTTTCGTGCAAATCGGTCAAGCGTTCCGTTCAAGAATCGTTTCGTTTCGTTCCGTAAGTGGCGGTAGTAGCACGCTTTAGGGTCTGTATATTACTACATAGAAAAGAAAGTTGACGATGCAAAGTTAATTATCATCACGCTTATCATATAATTAGTTGTCAGTCTGTCATTAGAGTGTCAATGTTAATGCTAAATATCAAATATGAAGCAGATATGTCAGATCTGTGGTGTCCTTTATATCGAGTTCTTCTGGATATACAAAATTGAACATAATTGTTAAAAAATTAAAGAATTGAGATGTTAATTTTGATAACACACCATCTATATACCTATATTGAAGGTTGAAGCGACGCCGGCAAGTTTTTTTTTACCCGTAACAGATTTCTTGACAAATTTCGGCTTCATCATGAATATAACTCTAATAGATCTGCCATAATAAGTGGCACAAATTAGTTTGGCCCATAGGATTAACTACGGATTGTGAAGATCCTGGTTGTCAAGACCTACATAAATATCTAATAAATAGAAGCGACAACCCAAGTCATTGCTCTTAATATCTACCTTCAGATTACTGTGTGGGCAATCAGAGTGTTTTCTATATGGGAAATTAACGATGGAGAAGCTGACAAAACATGTGTCTTGTGTCCCAACGACTAGAAATGCGTATTTTCGGGTGCCCTTTTTGTTTAAAAAGCAATTATCTATAATCTGAAAAAGCCTAGATTTTAATTTATCTTGAGGAATCGTTGTGTAAAGTATGGAGAAATCATACGTTTTGATGCAGTCAATTTTTGAAAATTCTCGTGATTTTAGGTTATCCAAAAGCTCTTTAGAGTTTTTAAGAATCCACATCTGATTGACACCACTTCTGAAATATGTAGTGGAACATTATCTCTGAAGAGATTCTTTGATAGCATGTGCTTTTCAGGATTTCATAATGTTTTAAACTTCAGCGAAACAATATGGAAAACAATTACTGATATGAGAAATGGTACACCTTTGTGTTTTAGTTTTTAGAAAGGTTACATTCAATCTAAATATTTTATTCTGTTGATTGCGTAATATATCTGTTGGAACAGGGATCCAGTTGATAAAGCTACTAGCTTTTATGAAAACAAACATATACACGATGTTACCTTCGCCTATTTGTATGCCGACATGTATTCATTCGAATCGATATCGTGCTCAAAAAAAAATTAATTTACATTGCATATACAAGTGTTTGTCAGAGAGTCTTGATGAAAGATCGAATTGAAATTATGCCTTTTCTCCCATATAATTGTATACATAATTGAGCCTCGCCATATAAAAATCTGGATAAAAGGTCAAGTAAGAAATTGACCCAAGATAGTGTGACGAGAGAGAGAGAGAGAGAGAGAGGAGAGAGAGAGAGAGAGAGAGAGAGAGAGAGAGAGAGGAGAGAGAGAGAGAGAGTAAAACTGATTTACAATAAACCTTCGGAGTCTATCTGTATTCAATACAATTCCTTATCCAATTGGGAGTGCTTTCATTCATTTCATGTCAATTCACATTCAATACTTAAAATGCACATTGCTAGTTTTTATGATTATTAAACCGTAAACTTAAGAATATTTTATTGAAGAAATTAAAGAGACGCATTAAATAAAATCTGCCGAAACCAGGTTTATTCATAAACATGTATAGTGTTTGGTATTTTTTGGAATTGGCTCAATATGCTGAAAGTCAATATGCATATATAAAAAAAAGGAAAATGTTTTTAAAAAACGGCCTTATCTTGA
>CAJDSM010038216.1:0-19009 GCA_903981925.1 Ostrea lurida
TTAAAAAGTTGTATAAATCCTGTATATCATACAGTAAATTAAACAATGGTATAAAGCTTGTATAGCATAATGTATATTAAAAAAGTTATATAAATCCAAAATATCATGTTATTAAGAAGTGGATTAAACCTTGTATACACCCCCCCCCCCCCCCCCCCCACCCCCCCCCCCCCCCCCCCCCCCCCCCCCGCCCCCCCCCCCCTTTAAAATAACCCCATATATATCATTACTGTAAGTATGACTTTCACTTTACATCGATAAAGTCAAATTTGTAAATTCATTCATGGTAAGATATTTAGAACTTTTCGAGTTATATTTAACCTTAAAGGAAGAAAACCTTGACGGAATATGTCCAGAGTGTGTGCATATATAACCATGGAAAAAGTATGTATAATATAATACTATAATTATCAACGTGTATTTTTTAACTTCTCTCATTTCCCCCCGCTTTCCCTTCTGTTGCAATGCTTCCTCATCGGCGCAAAAAGTCCTATAAAACCGCGCCAGCAATTCATCTACACCGTCACCTTTTTTTCCGATCAAATCCTCCGAATACTGTAGTACATCTTCTTCTCTAGATACCGGTCAATATACGTTTTGAAGATCATTATTGTTTTTTGCCATGTCCTGCAAACAACTTGAATATTTGGCCATAGTCTGCAAGGGTTGCTTGATTTCCAGTATCTTTTTTAAAAAAATCTACTCCTCGTCAAAGTGTCTTCCTCGAAATTTCGCCATTTTAGTATCTATGTGATGACATTATGACATCATAATAGACCATGACCTCATTGTGATGTCACAAAAAACACCCGAAAAAAAAAAGACTAATCGGATACTTTCTGATTTGCCTCATTACGTCATGGCTTAAAACACAAGCTCCGGTCAGCTCATTGTACAACTCCAATTATATCATATTGTAGGGAACGTGTCCAGCGGAGAAAATTGACACTGTATGGAGTTTGCTATAACAATGGTACTACTTTTAAAGTATTAAGGGTGCACGCATATCCATCTAATTTCCTTGCTGCACACTTTGAATCAGTTTCCAAAATCCTAAAAAGATGTTACTATCATATAAGAACTAATGTTTTCCGAAAAAAAAAATAATAAAATTTATATAAAGTGGAGGTTCCCAGAACAATTGAAAACCCGAGGCGGAAATCGCCATCTTTTCAATGATGGCGCATATAAAACGTCGCAAAATGTCAAAATGCCATGATGTTATGAAGTGCCAACTTCAAACAAACGTAACAAATCTTCTGTTCATTATTCGAAAAATCCTAAAGTAATTTAGTGAAATTGTCCCATGAGTAAACGTTGCAAACTGTTTTTGGTATTTTGGCTACATTTTTTAAGGTTCCTCATGCGATTTAAAAATGATGATTTCGGTTAATTTTCACCAATGTACCATTCTTTTTCAACCAAGAGGTGAATTATCTTTATTATTATTATTTATTATTATTATTATTTTATTCATTTATAAAGCGCAAAATTACATATAGTTTCTATGCGCTGTACAATGTTTGTCCTAAAACCATGGTGATATACCATAAATATAAAAAATTAATGATAAAAATGGAACACGCTTTACATAAAACATAGTAGTAAAACGACGAAGGTGAGTAAATGTCTAGACAGGATAAAACTGGCAACACAAGATTACACTTGGAATTCGTGCATTGAAATTTTAAACTTATGGGGCATATTCACGCTTGAACAAAGAGTGTTTTAGGTTTTGCGGAATGCTCCATGTTCTTCAAGCTCACGAGTTTCAATGGCAGTCATTCCACAGTTGTGCACCTAGTGTTTGTATTTATCATTCCTATTTTGAATAATGTATATAAAATAACCAGCTATGCATGCAATAATAAAAGTGAACAATTCTATTTATCATTCGACCAGGTCTACCGTTACGTGGATATAATTTTTTACTGACACTGTTTTAACAAGTTGTATTATAATATATGATAAAAGCAAGGTTTAGTGTCTTCGATTTTGTGGAGAAAACTTTTTTTAAATTGTATAATTGAACAAAAATTGTTGACAAATTCAATATTATTGTAGACTGAGTTGGAGAAAGGGGTGTTGGGTGTTAATAGATAGCCGAATTCCACGTTTATTTCTGTATAATTTAAAATGCAGTTATTACCAAAATTTAAGTAGCATCGTTAAAATAAGGGGGGGGGGGGGGTTGACGTCACAATATTAGCTAATAATTCTTGGCAAGTATTTTTTTTTTTTAAATCCAAACATTTTTAAAAATTCTTAATAGTGAGGAAAAGCGGCTAACGTCAATCTTGTGGTTAAATTTCATATTTTCACTACACTTCACGACAGTGCTCAGTGTTTTTAGAAAGGGGGGGGGGGTATCAAAAGATCCACCCCTGTATATAAAAATAACCAGCTATGCATGCAATAATAAAAGTGAACAAATGTGGCTAATAATCATTTCCGTGCACATTTCAATAACCACAGTGCATGGAGAGCGCGCAAAATTTAATTTTAAAGGATTGAATAACGCAGAAAAAACAATCAACAGTTATATTACACTATAGATACTAATTCGAAATCATATTAACATGTTCTGTTTATTGGCACCTGATGTATATTTAACAAGGAGATTGATTTGTCCAATTGATGTGAAATGATGAGTTAGTATGCCATTGGTTGCACGTGTGATTTCCGACAAATTAATATTGATGGTTGTGTTTAGGTTGCCGAAAATATTGATAAAATAATAATAATGTAGAATTACTGATATACTAAAGACATCCTGATTCTGATTTGAATAAGGGCTACTACATATTTAAGGACATGTCACAGACGTTTTTCTATCTTCAAAGTTGAAGACTTCCAATGATAATATTAAGAGTTACAGAATCACCCTGTTAAAATACACATATGGGGTTTCAGCTGTGTGAACTAAGGGGATTCAGCGCCGATGCAGAGGTTGAGTAAACATCGCAAGGAGAAATTCAGAATGTGTCAATTCTCACGATATTTTTGGGAGGAAATGTAGTGCACGGGTTGTGAGGATTATTAATGGATATTTTGGTAGCAAGGGTAGATGTATTGATGAGATTTGAAATGTGTGTGTGTAATTAACTGTGTAAGGAGAGAGAGCAAGATTTGGCTTCACAATCGAGATAATTGCAAGTTTTTAAAGCGACTGGATCAAATTCCAACAAACCGTTGACACTGTCCACGAGTGTTTGAAGAACTAGCACGATTTGAAAATATCAAAGCTACCAAAATATCTCCTCACACCGTGCACTACATTTCCTCGCAAATACGGTAGAATTGACACATTCAGAATTTCTCCTTGCGATGGCTTCGGCGCTGAAACCCCCTATGTGTGTTCTAACAGGGTGAGAAGACGCAAACATCATTCAATCCCTTCAGAATTATTTGATGATGATGAAAATATAATCATACAACAACTGGCATTGTTTTTGTGTATGTAAATGTACACGTGCATTGCATTTGCTCTCTCCAAAGAGAGGTAACTCAGTTATCTTTTCCAAAACACAGGAAATATGGTCTGATTTTTTTCTCAAAGGATATCTAAGGGTAAGTACTATGATTTTATATCAAAAATAGTTCTATAAAATATATACAGATAATGAACGTTGCGTATGACCTTACCCCGTCATGACCATGCATTGCGTGCGAAAAATCACATAAGGGACACAGATAAATATCGTCAGTTACTAAACTGTTATGCTATTTTAAAGTAATTACACTTAATTCACAGAAAAATCCCTTAACAGGCAATAATAGTAAAGCTTCTATTTCTTTTGTGACATCATCATTTGAGGACCGCAATGTGTTGCGCGCCCTCTGTAATCAGGAGGAAATAACTCTAATAGCATTGTGAGCAATGTAGCCCATTGTTAGGCCATTCTTTATGCACTAATTTTGACTCCAATTTTTAATACTAGTACTCCATTTATCAAGACCATGGGCTCTTGGCAGAGGTGACCAGTCAAAAGGGGATGCTTACTCCTTCGAGGCGCCTGATCCCTCCTTTGGTATATCCAGGGGTCCTTGCTTGCATGCCCAACTCTTAATTTTGTATTTCTTGTAGGATTTATGAAAGTGATCACTGTTCATTATCTTTTAATTATCATTATTTATATTGTATATTAATTTAGAACATTTATAATTTTTCATGCCTCCGCCACAAAGTGGTTGGGGCATATAGTTTTATCCTTGTCCACGCAGTTTTCCGGACTACTTTTCTAAATGCTTAGAGATATGAAACAGATTTTTTTTGTAAGCAGAAAAATCTTGAAATATATATGCACTTTCATTATGTGCATGTCTTGCACGTACTGTATAGACAATCTTCAATATACTCAAGTCAACAGAAAAACTGGCTACGAAATCAAAAAGTTATACTCGCATTTTAATTGGTAATCATGATAACATTTTTTTTTTTACACAAGATGTAATTATACAAGTAACAGATTGATAAATAAGAATCAACATATGTAAATCATGTAATATGGTACGTCATCCTTAATCTATATCACGACCTAAACTGTTCCATTTGGGGATTATAGCACTTGCCGACCAATTCCAGCAGTTGTCCTGATTTATGAAGAGATTTTGTCTCGGATGCCCCGCCAACACAAGCTCCATTTATAAAAATCCTGGGTACCTACCAACAATTAGAAAAGTAATTAATATCTATCACTTTTTTGCACTTATATACAAATACAGTACTTGCTCAATTTGGATGAACTTTTACATGCGAGTGCTCTATGGAAAAAAAATTGTATAGAATTTTGGGCTTCAGAGCTAAACATGAAGTGTTTGTGAGACATTGATGTCCCTGGATTCATCAAAATGGACCTCACTTTTGTGAATAATTTTCAATATTTATAAGTAAAAATAGGTCAGAGGTCAATTTCAAAGTCACAAGGTAACAAATGTGGTACCACTGGAGAGGTCTTCTCTCAAGAAATGCACTATAGGCGTAATTTCACTATAGGACCAGTTGCTGTAACTGTGTTTTACTGTAAACTGCTTCCCTATACATTGTATACATGAAACATCTATTTACCGTTTTGGCTTTGGTTACATCTGTTAAGTAGTTTTGTATGTCTGCACCATCAGGATGCTGGTTTAACTCTACAGCTGTAAATGGAACCCCAATGTTCTGGAATATCTGCTTTGCCTGAACACAAAAGGGACATGTTGTCTTGGAAAAAATGACCACACAGTTTTGAGAGATGACTTGCTGGACGAATTTGGCTTGAGGATGGGATAAAGTTGTTGGTACACGTGATGTAGTCAATCCCATAACAGTACGTCTACAAAAAAGAAAAATAAATTAATAAAATACCCACTAAAAGTTACCGATAGTTCTGAAGATGCCTTGGTCAACAAGAAACAAACAAAAAGCAGCAATAGTACACACCTAAACTCCTAACAGGTAGAATCATATTCCTAAAATCCTTAGACACATGCAGTTAAACAATACACAACAAAAGAAACCTGTCTGGTCTATTGCAAGATATATTCCAAGACCGATTTGTCAATAGGGTGAATTAATGCAGTCTTTACAACAGCTCTTCCGTCATTTTTTGACATTCTGTAATTGAAGTATTATTTTGCTTCCAGTACTTCCAAGACTAATTTGTAACCAAAGAATAATTCAGTGTTTAGCATATGGATATAAATATTCAAAAGTGATACATCTGTCTTTCATTATTAATCAGCTAGGTCCAGCACAGTCTCTTTATCTAGATCAAGCTATTTGAAATAGCTTGATTTAGCTATTTCAAACCTTTCTTCAAATTAATTTCTACAACTAGAAAAGTCAAATTTCATTGAGTGAATACATTTCATACATATGCTCCTTAGAACACTATGTAAACAAGAAAACCTTTTTAAACAAACTAGGTCCATTAAGAAGAAATTGGGAGTTTTAAAT
This sequence comes from Ostrea lurida, assembly GCA_903981925.1. Taxonomy (NCBI): domain Eukaryota; kingdom Metazoa; phylum Mollusca; class Bivalvia; order Ostreida; family Ostreidae; genus Ostrea; species Ostrea lurida. The sequence continues at coordinate 5,942 of CAJDSM010038216.1, forward strand.
TTGCAGACATCGTTATCTAAAATACAGGATACAATAAAGTCAAAGATCAGGGATTGACATTAACGGTTGTCCGATTGCCCGGGACAAGTGAAAACCCAGTTCGGGCAAGTGAACTCAATACACACTTGTCCGATCGCAAGTAATTATTCAGACAGAAATGTGATTTTTTCAATTTAATAGAACAAATATTAAGTACAAATCCACAATTTTTATGTTTAAATACGGAATTAATGAGGACAATGACATAGTCTGTATCTTGTGTCAGAAATCAGCGCTATAGGCCTACATCTTTGTCTTACCGTGTCAGAAATTCAGTGCTTTGTCTTTCTTACCGGTAAAAGAAACATCCGAATTAATAACAATTGCGAACAGTTTTATCAAGGTGTTGAATAAAAATAGACTTGTTACATATTGAAATGGGGTTTTGGGGGGGGGGGGGGGGGTAATAAAGAGACACCTATCAACACTTCGCAATTACGTCCATTGTCCGCTAGTTTGCAGCAAAAAGGTGTTCTTCCAATGTATTGTACATTGGTTTTTGTAATTTTCTTAGGTATCTCTGATTTTGAAATCAAATGCAGTCAACTACTGTACAAGTTATATTAATGCACAGTCTGACACGGGTGCGGCATCCCATAAACTTAATGAATTGTGACAATGATATAATTGAGAATTTAACTTAAATTTGGTAGGACAAAGGAAAACTTTGCTACCGACTGACTCCGCAAATGGGGAAGGGGTACTGATAGATGTATTGCAGTTAAAAGTTTTCGGACAAGCAATTTTTCATTCTAAATCTGGACAAGTGAAAGGTTTGGAGCTACGTGACTTTGCCCGGACTATACTGCGCTCAAGTCCTTCCGAGATCAAAAGTTAATGTCTATCCCTGAAGATGATCAAGTGAATTATAAATGCATTGTCAATCAGGAGTCCCCATTGTGAATTCATCTTACTTTAACAAGCTTCAACACAGGGTGCCCATTAGAGGACAGTTATGAGAACAAAAGGAATTCTTTTTGTTTTTGTATGAAATTTTTCAAAAGGACATACTTTTGTCATGAACTCTAATAAGAACAGTGTTCTGGTTAGTTCTAAGTACATATTATAAAACATACATTCCAAAATTATTGTCCGACTTTTTATCAGTACCATTGTACTTATGAAAACCTATGTAATTCACTCTAAAATAGCTAAATCAAGCTATTTCAAATAACTTGATCTAGCTATATAGCTAGATAAAGACTTTAAGAGATTGTGCTGGATTTGCTAATTCTCTGGGATAGGACTTCAATGAAAACTTATTGGCATAGATAGTTGTCTCAATGTCTATGTTAAGAAATCTGGGTGCTGCTGGGATGAAAATAAATGAATATATATATTTACTACACCAGTATGCACAGGGCCCAATGAATATAAGTCTTTTCAGACTCTAATATTCCGAAATTTAAAATTCCCTTTTCTGTCTCTGCACTCCAAAAATTTATTACTTAATAAAGTACAAAGAAAAACACATTTCATACCAAGAAAAAACTCTTTAGATCTTTACAATGTTTAGTTTTTACCTAGTCGACCAAAAATAAAATCGTCAACACACAACTTTGACCTTCTTCTCTACTTTCAGTTTATCATAGAGTAAATCGTTCGTAAAGTACTCGATAATTGTTTAGAATTACTATTGAAAGCTTGAGACTAAATATGACTATTCTGACTATTAATTTTATTTAGTTGAATTACCATTAAAAGAAAGCCATTAGCATTAAGTAACAGTATTCTCTTTTGAAAGTGTTATACGAGACCAAGGAACGACAACCCTTGATAGCAGGATCTTTTATTCCAATGCATAATCATCCATATCATCTTAAATTAAAGAAGTTTCAAAGCCTAGAAAAATAGTCATAAAAATTTTAAGCTTACAGAAAGTTGAAAAGGATTTCTGCATTATTAGTACTGGACAAAAAAAAACACAAAAAAAAAACAAACGCTCCATTGGGGGGGGGGGCGGGGGCGGGGTCATACTGGAGACCGGTATAGGCTGCACAGCTGCATATTACAAATTTAAGAATGCTAGTTTTACAGTAGGTACTGCAGTTGTGGAAGGGCTTGCAAACATCACACACGATACACCCGGCCCCCCCGGTGTAGGAAGTATGGACCGGATTGTATTAGGAGCTATCATTGTACACCGCTTAAAGAGGAAGCCGTAAAACATTGAACAGGGGCGTCAGCTGAGGAAGTTTTGTAGTCGTGGATGTGATATTCATAGATAAGAGGTTATTTCACATTTAAATGATTAGAATTGGTGGACGAAATGCTGGGTGTAAAACCAGAGGAGGTTGTACTAGCCATGCATTATGGTATGGTACAAGAAAGATGCACCTATAGCCGTTCTGGTACACATTGCTATTTTTAAAATGTACACACCATGTCGAATACAGACAGGAAAATGAATACCATACAAAGCTCTCATCGATACACTGTACAATGTAACTGTTGTATGTACTATGTTTGACATAACACACATTTAAAACTGTTTTAATTTTGCTGAAGCGAATAGAGCATTCTTGATGAATTTGATATTTTTTTTAAAGCGTGCATGATTTTATTTTCCCCTCTTCTGTTTTCGGTGTCACTGTTCAGTAAGGTCCGACATTTAGACTAGATTATTGACTCGGTGAAAATATGTTCTATATTATTGCACATTTTTCTCCCCTGTTACAAATCATATGGTGCCATGTACCCCCCCCCCCCCCCTCCCCTCCCCTCCTTGGATTGCCAGGTGAAAGTCCTGCCGAGGGGAAATAGAGAACTGGGTGTGTTTCGGGGCAGCAAAGACACTTAAGGAAGGAGGAGGTGTAGCAGTCAGCCGGGATCGATAGAGCCCGGTGGCCAGATGAGCTCATTGTAAAGCACCTGACTAGAGAGTTGTTAGGGGCGCGGGTTCGATCGCTTTGTGCTGGGTCCGTGTGCATTTTAATCCCTTCCTGGTTACTAGGGGTCCCATCACGTGTAGAGAAGTTGTATTTTGAAATAACCGGCGCGCCTTCCAATTCGCAACATTAGAATTAATTTAAAAGATGAATTAATATTAGCAATAATAAAGTAATCATTAATGAGTGGTTGATATTCAACATCTAATTATAGAAAATCAAAGGAGTGGTAAATATAATTTTCATTTAATATTGTTACTAGACTACCTAGAGAGTGACGGTCCAGTCTTAAATGTACTGATGTATAGAAATCTATTCTTTGTTGATCAATATGGTAAATTACATGTATATCATAATACAAATGTTAATTAACTCCAGGTGAACTACCAGAAAATAATAACCTATTTCACATTGAAAATAAAATCCAACAAAACATTTTTTTTTGGGTTAGGTCACCCCGAGTCCATTGCATGGTGATTCAACTTGACATATTTAATCCTTCGTTGAATTTACAATAATTAAAAAGCATCTTTGGACAAAGGGACATAAACTGTAATTTAGGACTCCCTGCAGCCATGGGCCCTTCCGTGTACAGGGCAAAAACTGCCAAAAACTTGACCATTTTTCTAAACTGTCTTCTCTACAATCCCTGACCAGCTCGCCATGTTACGTCAGTAAGTTAAGCACCCTTGCAGGATATCATGTGTAACAGGAAGCAGGGGTTGGGCGTAAATTCCACCCTGGTATTTACGCTGGCATTTACCGGGTATTTACCGATAGCTCATTAAGTGGAATACTGGTCAATTGGAACTTTTAAAGTAATTTTAGGCTTCAACAATTCAAAATGTGAAATCGAAGTAAATCTAATAAGTTCTTTATCATTAAATATTAATCATTAAAATTGATTAAATCAAAATATATCAAGGATTTACCTAGGCTGAAACATTTTTAACTGATGGAATATCTTGATTTTAAACCTCCTATTCACATAATTAAGAAAAATATAAATAAACAAATTTAATAGACAATGTAATCTATACTGGTTTATCAACTGTCGAAATAAATCGTATCTGGTGCATTTGTGGTCACCTGGTCTGGTTATGAGAGAAGACCATAGGTATTAAAGATATAAGGTTTAGGAACAAGCAAAGTTTCGAAGATACGTAATTCAGGGTTGGGGTTAGAGCAGACCATAAGACAGGGATGAAACAATGAAAATCAAATGATTTCCTGTTCTACCAGAGAAAAGGAAGTTGCAGAGGAAAAAGAAGGGTTCCAAGTAGTAGACATGACTATGGGTATGGTTTCAATCCTGCAATACATAACAGCAGTAAGACTTTGTCATAATATCACAGCCTACACAGTTACCAAGTATCACCCATAGTTATTTCAGCATGAACTAATCCCAAGACATCCCATGTTGGAATTTCTTCAGTGTTGTTGACAAAGATAACAGAGTGAAAGACGCACTGAGACATGCCTTGACTGCCAAACAGATGCAAGTGCATGGCTTAAGAACTTTTTTTAGAATGTCCAGCAACAATTACAAACACCCTAAAAAAATATACATTCTAGCAATTAAAGTGTAAAGTTTAAAAAAACAACTGAAAACTCATAATTCAGTTGAAGTAGAATAACTTCAATGCTTAAGAATAAAATCTATTGACCAGTGTAGTTTAATATAAGACAATCGTTTAAATATTAATTCCAGTGGGGTTGATTGCAATTGACCAATATTTGCCGGAATTTCTACTGGAATTTCTAACGATAAATACGGTATGTTGCGCAGCGGCATGGGAAAATATGATAAATGCCGGCATTTTGCCAACCCTGACAGGAAGGGAGAAAATATATGAGACCAGACCAGGATTCGAACCCGGGCCCCCTACCAACTGAGCTATCTGGTCATCGGAGATCAAACCCGACTGACTGCTACACTCCTCCCTCCTAAATTTGTCTTCATCCCAGAAGACGCACATGCCAGGTTTTTTGCCCCTGGCAGGACTTTCACTGGCAATTCCAGGGGTGGTCACGATACCAAATGTAACAGGAAGAAAGAAAATGTAACGGACCAGACCGTGATTCGAACCTGGGCCCCCTGAATCTCTAGTCAGATGCTCTACCAACTGAGCTATCTGGCCACCGGAGATCAAACCCGGCTGACCGCTACATGTACACATGAAATAGAACAATTTGTTGAGGACATTCTATAAAGTTTTAAGTACTTGTGCCCAATCCTTTCATTATAACATCCAAACAATAAAATATGTTTCAGTTAAATCATATTGACATCCTAAAAGTGCTGTAGCACATTTTTTACTACTTACAATGGATTTTTAAAATCTGAAGATTAGTTATGATAAGCAAAATAATATATTTTCAACATGAATTGAACAGTCTGCCTTGGATATAACATTGTTGTGAGTTATTATACAACAGGCATAATTTAAGTCTTTCTTAGTGAATCTACTCATTACCAAACATAAGCTTTGAAGCCAATATGTTTTTTAAAAAATCTTGATCTCCTTATCAATTTATAAATGTCATGAAATTCATGGAATCTCAAGACTGTTACAGTTACATACCATTGTTTTGTCTGATACATGGTGACATTGAGTTCAGTTTGGTGGAGTGGGGTCATAATTTCCTGAAGTCCTAAGTATATGATAGAGCTTTGTATTCTTTGTAATAGTAAATTGAATAAGGCCAATTAAAATAATATGTGTGTTTCCTATTACCAAGGGATTTTAAGTCCAGGTAGGTAGGTAGGTATAGGAAAAACATTTTATTTTACTGAAAAATTTCAATTTCAAAAAAATTCACGGGACGATTCCAGATTTTTTTGGTATCGTACGCCTTTCATGATTCAGGTTGGACATATTTTTTCCAAGTAGGTCGGGGAGCCGGAAACGCACATTATTTTATCAGGCCTAATTTGTGAAGTTTTGTATTACAGGGTGACAGAGAGAGCGAACCCTTTCTTTGTCCTACAAAGGCGGAAGGGTTATGGAGGGGGCGGACTTACGGGACTGTTGGTGGGGACGCTGGACACAGTGCTGGACAGCAAGGTTAGTGGTCCACTAAAGGCGGGAAAATTCAAAATAAGTGAAGCCTATAAACTGTATGATAATAAGACCAACACAGAGTTGATGTTAATATTTTCATTTTTTTTAAAAGATCCTCATGTACTGACATGTTGATAGATTTGTTGAATTAATTTTAGACTCCACCGTACCGAATTTTACACCAAACACCAGGGTCAGAGGTCAGCTACAGTAAGTATTGATGGGTCTATATTTATTTGGTTTATTGGTATAAGACTACTTGATTGTGCATGTGCTCTTTCTTCAGAACAGATCTGAATGTACTGAATATCTTTAAACAGCTCATACACTGTACATAATCTGTGAATTGCATTACTCATATATTTTATGGTGAAAACAATTGAATTACCTAATTGACTGAATGTTTTTGATATCTAAAGTACGATTTCATTGTTCTGTTTGATACCAGTAGGTATTAATTAAGACTTACGATAAAGTCTATCAGTAAAAGTGTCGTTCTTTTAAACTCCAGGTGTATCCGTAGCTAATAACAAGGTAGAAATACACAAAGACTGGGAATGGATCGAACAGAACCTGATGGAGACTCTCGGTATGTGTGTCTAATCTATTTTTGATTGCAAAAAACTGCATGTCTTGTTATGATATATACACATAGGAAATCTAATGGGATTACAAAATGACATTGTGAATGAACAATTAAAAAAAATACGGGTATATGATATATATTTCCGATGCTTTGCTAACTTTGATATTTTTTTGATTTAAATAAAGGTCATTTCCTCTTGAATAAAACAGGAAGTGGGACATTGTCAAATCGCTCTCTTGACAATGCAGTTATGGCAGAGAGTCAGATGATACATGTATGATAGTGAACCAAGGGACATAATCGGTGTCCTATCCATCCTGGAAAAATAATCACCAAATGAAATGATTGCTGTCAGTGNGGCAAAGGGACATAATCAGTGTCCTATCCATTCTGGAAAATTAATCACCAAATGAAATGATTGCTGTCAGTGGTAGTGTGAAGTCTAACTTGCTCATTTTAATTTTCTTTGAAAGCTATTGTAAACAATTTTTAATACAGTCAGCCTTGCGTTGCAACTGCGGCATCCGTTTTCAATCATTTTGCCAATATAATGAATCTGCCGTTGTAACGATATTCCTATTGTACCTGTGCAAATTATTCCCCTTTGTTTATTCATCTGAACAATAAGTGCATCAATATAAACCCCGTCCTTGCTTTCAGTACACAAACATTACATGGGTGGCTGTCTAGTGCAAAGGTGGAGAGGGATTTAATCTGTTACATAATTTTGGTCAAGTGTGAAAATATTCCCGATAGATATGTCTTTTGAAAGGGATGCTTAACAGTCTTATGTAACCTGCTGTTATATCGGATTTTATACAGTGTCAAAATGTACATTTGTTACAGATAATTAATGCTGGGGCTGAAGTACGAATATGCCGTTATATCAAGCAATATAAGTAGTGTGTACGCCGTTAGACGAATTTGTCGGTAAATCAAATGCCACTGTAATGAACACTGACTGTACTCTTGTTGTATTTTAGGTGCTTTTGAAAATGAGGAAGATGCAACAGAATTTGTTAAGTGTAAAATTGAGAGCATGTTCACGCATGATAAGGAGGGAGAAGGTGAGTGGGTGAAACTGGGTATTGGGTCCATTGAATTACAGACTTGCAAATGATAAAAAAAAATCATTTTGTATTAACTTGTATTTCCTTCAAATATCAAATAATACCTAACTCTGTATATTTCCTTCAGTTATCATAATATTTATCTCTGTATATTTTCAGTGGATGAAGAGGTGGAGAATTACAAAACTTCTACCAGAAAATTTATGAAGTTGTTCAACATGCCCCGAGAGGAGAAGCTAGTCAATCGTAAGACTGCCCAGGCGATGAAAGTTTGATATTCTATCAAAGATAAAGCTTTAAATGACAGACATGTTTTACTTCCTTGAAAAGTGAAATATTATAGAAAAATGAGAAACTTAGACTTTATATAGTTTGAAAATCATTTGAAAGTATACTTGTTAAAGATTTCATTGGATGTCATGTGCACTAGATGAAAGTTAAATGTTGTTTCATTGTCAACAGAATACTCCTGTAGTCTATGGAAAAACAACATTCCTAGACAGGGATGGATGTACCTGAGCGTAAATCACCTGTGTTTCTACTCCTTCCTGATGGGTAAAGAGGCCAAGGTCATCATACGATGGACCGATATCACAGTAAGTTAAACATCACTGTAATATCAGATATTGGACCGATATCACTGTAATATCATCAGATATTGAACCGATATCATTGTAATATCAGATATTGGACCGATATCACAGTAAGTTACTCAAACATCACTAGTATATCATCAGATATTGGACCGATATCATTGTACTAATATCATCATACATTGGACCGATATCACAGTAAGTTACTCAAGCATTGCTGTAAGTTAGATATTGGACTGATAGCTGATGCTGGACCAGTATTGCTCTTTAAAGTTAATCAAAAACTGGGTGTGGAAGTATGTGAAATTTTGTATTCTCAAAGTTCTCTCTATTTTGTTTAACACAGTGTTTCAAACGGCATGTTCAGTAGCCAAAGGTTTTCAGTCCATTGAGTTCCCCAGAAACAGGGAGTGGAATGAACCAAAAAGCCTTGTCTAGTGAAGATGTTCAAAATGTAAAATTGATAAGGTCGGGTAGGCATATGTTAGACTTTGTGTTCAATTAATGATGGTCATAAAAAAGATCCAGGGGCTCACTTATCAAAAAAAGGGGAGGGGGGGGTCTTAAGAGCAGCTATGCTACAACTGTTACATATTTTACAGTGTAAGAAGCAGTGAGTGATCTTAACGCTTGTCTATCATCCTGAGACTGACAGAAAATCAGGACGGATAGATAGCTTTTTGTCAGTCCATAAATAAAACAAAGCAAAAGACCTTCACATCATATAAACCAGGTTAAAAGTAAATATTTAAAATATGTAATGGAGTGAAGATGTAAAAGAAATTTTGTCTGGTATATTGTATAAATGAAACAAGTTTAGGAGGTCTCCTTTCATTGCCAGTGCAAGCACTGATTGTTTTTTACGATGAAGATTCTGATGAGATTCATGTTGTTAAAAGCGTTTCTGATTGAGTCACTGTCATATTAATTTTCCCTGACAACAAATTGATGTGGATGTGGTTAAAACCTTCTCATTTAATTTACACTTGTGAACTTCTAGTAGTTAAGACTATAATTGATAGATAATTTTCATTGATTTTGACATGTTGACTTTTCGGAGTATTGATCTAGAAGAATGATGATATTTTAACATGTGGAACGAATATCATAGAATGTCTCGTAAAGTTGAATTTAGACGCAACATGTGGAGACAGCGATGGACATTTAAACTCTAATTCATTCTCATAACAGTCTGAAGTTTTTTGTTCATAGAGAAACTGAGGAACACGGGTAAAACAATATTGCTTTTTTCCTGGAACAGAATAAGATGTCAACACGAGAAGGTAGGTAAGTTATTGAAGAAAAAAAAAATAGTCACAAAATAAAATATTCTATTAGATCAAAATACATATTGCATTCATCGAAAATGAAAATGTAGATTAAAAATAGTATATTTAGATAATCCGAATGAAAAGCTTATCAGAATATAACCACAATCAGCATCCAGTCTTGTGAATACTTAAAATCAAGCACAAGCAATGTAATAACGACAACAAAATTAGTGGTTCCTCCCTTGGTAACCGAAGCCATTTTTAAACTTCAAACTTTTTCAGTTGATAATTCTCTATGCTTCTGCAAGAGTGAGACTTTCCGATTGATGGAGCGCTGGCGAATATGGCTATGAAACAGTATGTGTCCGGACCATTTACTCACTCTAAATAAAAACTGTTTGTGTACACAGTCATTCCTTGCTTTGCAATATAACAAAAGAATAACCTTGATATATATAGATATAGCTTTTTCTTGTCTCACTTAGGTTGATGCAGGAAGGGGGCTTTGAAGAGGACAAAACCATTGTTGACAGAACAAAGTGAGTTCTCTCTCTTTGTCTCTGTCATATCGATATGATTTTGATTTGCTTTAGTATGTCACTGGTTTCGTATTTCGTGTTGTTTCATTGTATTTAATGACTATTTTTTAAGGAAAAGAACCCCAAAGAGGATGTCCTCGATTAAGAGGGACCTCGATGCCCGCGTCAGAAGTGATGCCTTTAGGTACGTGTAGGATTAAGGGAATCTTGATTTGAAACAGTGTTAGATAAATGAAGCTAATTTTGAACTAGGTTACACAATATTATCTAACTTTGTGCAGTTTACGCTTTATAATATGCGAAGCAGATTATTTGAAGCAAGAACTGCACCAAGTTTTATTATATCATATAACCTAGGTCAAAATTTGCTTTATTCCTAATAATTTAATTCAGAAAGTTGCATTCAACATTAATTTTTGTGATGAATAATTTGCAAGAAAATAAGGATTTTTTATGAGGCGTACTAATTTTGCTGTAGCAACAAAACTGTCAAATGCATTGTGACATCATTCTAGGTCGTCATGTAGTGGCAATATAAAGAGCAAGTTAGGTAATGGATGTTGCTAAAGTGAAATGAACCAATCAAATTGAGTGTTACAAGTAAAATTAAATTATATATTTTTAGTCCCTTTGTCTTTTGAGTTATCAGCCTGAATTTTGACTAGTCACTCATTTGATAACTGTTACTGTCCCTTAGAAACAGTTCATGGATATGAATAACAACTTGCCCAAATTCCATATTTGATAATTATGAAACATTTTCATGATTATAGGCCTTATATCTGGCTTATTCAAACTAGCATCAAACGGTGCCTTAAAAAACTTGGTAATCTTACTATATTCTTATCCATGTTTTTTCACTCCAAGAAAAATCTACGGCTACGCCTCAGTTGCGAAGGATGAATATTTTTATTGTTACCCTCAACTACCTGCAGTATTTGTTTTTATTATACAAAATGTACTTAATGTTTTAAAAAAAAGCAAACCATTTAGTCTTAATCGTTTGTACGTTTGTAGGTCGGCTTTCTGTCTTCCACTGGACGAGAAGCTAGATGGCGACACCGAGTGCTTGTTGTGGACCCCGTACAACAAGCAGCACATTTGGGGCCGCCTGTACCTCTCCAGTAACTACATCTGTTTCGCCAGCAGGGTGAGTACAATCTCACTGAGGTATTTTGCATTTTCATTAAATTATTTGAGACAAGTTGTTCTGGAGCAATCTATTGAGTAACTTTAGAGATGCATTTCTTCATATGAATATGAACTTTAGAAATGAAATATCAGTGTACTGCAGGTCTGTAGTGTTTGTTCATCTGATAGGTTATAGGTGATTGTCCTTGTGGGGACTGAGTCATTGTCTGTTGACACCATTGACATTATCATCATTTATTTGCATTTGTTAATCACCTACAGTCATTGTACATTTGACCCCAGTATCAATTCAGTTTTGTCCTGTATTGCTCATATATCTAAAACTTTATCTAACAAAAGATTCACATTTATACATTGGCAAGATACTGTATAATGGATATTTTCCTCGGATGTCTTATTTTATCTGATTCCGCAAAATTACAGGTGCTAAATATTCTAAACAACAAATTAAAATGTTATCTATTAAAGTGCATTGATATAATGAAACTGCAGAAATTGGAACTGCAGGATATAATTTGCTACCTGTTTGGGATCAAATCGCAAAAATTTCAAACTGCAAAAAACTGCAATAAATTTAAAAATGAGCAAAATTATGATTGCTGCAGTGTTTGAGAGCACAAACATCCTAGTGTATTGTGTGTATCAGTACCATTAGATATTCTTTAGTAACCTTGGTTATGTTGACTTCAAAGGAAGGTACTATAACTGGAAATAGGCCTGAAAAACCTCTCTGTCTGAATTATTAATGGAGAATATTCAATCTTTTTGGTCTTGAAAGTTTTCTTAAAACCTAGTTGGATTTGGTTTTCAAGAATGTCAGCAATTTTCTTTCATATCTTGGGGAATATTTTTCATCAATCCCAATTACAGTCACTGTGAAAAGATTTATTTCTTGTAATCATAAAATATGTCTANAGTTGGATTTGGTTTTCAAGAATGTCAGCAAATTTTTGTTTTGTATCTTGGGGGATATTCTTCATCAATCCCAATTACAGTCACTGTGAATAGATTTATTTCTTGTAATCACAAAACATATCTCTCCCTATATATAGAATTTCTATATATAGAGAGAGACTTGTTTTTATCAGAGAAAGGAATTCTTATTCAAACTCAGAATATTCTAGTACAGAACATTTCATAAGCTAAAACAAGAAAAAAAGTCATACAATCCCTTAAGAATGATTTGCATTAACATCACAATCCTAAAAATGTTTTAAACCTAAAGAAGTGTGTACAGGGATAACAAAAGTTGTCTTCACCTCAAACCTCTATGGACTGGCACAATAATTGTTGTTGAGTTGTCTTGTTCAAAGGTTGATATTGTTGAGCTGCCGACGGTTACATCTCAGAGGCATGTTCGTAAACGCAAACTCCGACGTGAACATGCGATAATTGAGGGCCAGGTATTGATATGTGTAGTCTCTGCTAAAATTTCTTTCATGGTTCTGCATTTTGAAAAATTTGGTGAATGTACAGTACCTGGCCATAGGTGAGTCATCATTTCATTTTTTTCAATATAATCAATTAAAAAAAAACACCTATTTATTGCAATATTATTTGTAGTTCAATTTGAGGGTAGAATATTGTTTTAAAATTGCAGAATTCTTCGTAGTTTCTAATTTATATAATTTCAAAACAATTTTATCTGTTGGCATATTGTGGTGATATTATGTGTCAAAATTGATTTTTCTCAAAAAGAAATTTTGCCTTGATTTCATAAATTATTCTCAATGATCAGTATGTCACAATATGCTTAGCATCCTAGGAAAAGAAGATAATTTTACATAACTATGTGTATATTATAAAAAAAAATTATGGAAATTGGACTGAATATATTGGTTTTGAAATATACTAGTATAGTGATA
>CAJDSM010038217.1:270-11105 GCA_903981925.1 Ostrea lurida
TGTAGGGTGAGCACGTGCTAGAATATGTTGTTTGAAGTATTCTCGTGAACAGGCATTCAATCCGATTGGTCGATCGGTGGTATTGTCGGATAGTGCGTTTGATATGCATCTATTGAGACCAAACGGCCAATCGGCGAGTAATATGGTAGTCATGCTATGAAAATATTGCGTGCTCACTGAAGCGAACTATCATGCTGTTAGTAGAATAACAAAACTTTTTAGATAAAGGAATGCAATGACGCTGCGGTTTTACCACGACCGAAATACTAGGTCAGGCGACATATCGTGAGAATTCGTAAAGGTCAGCGGAAATTTAGAGCAAATTAAGCCTGATAAGACGAAATCGTACAAACTCGGACAATACTAGTACTTACGGTATTACACTTCCTTTAGAGTGTAAAAGTTTTTGCAGGATGGTGGATTAAACTACCAAAGGTGTCCATTAGGTTCACCATTCACGTTTACCCTAACCCTCGCGGAAACGCTAGGGACAACCCTAACCACCCCGGGCTCACACTATCCCAAGAACACTAACCCTAGGTGCAATTCGAAATACGAGGCCGATAGTGCACACACCACAATGAACTTAGATTGCTACAGGGAAAATGGACATAGTCATTCTATGCACGTGTTAAAACAGAATCTTGTTTTTCAGAAAAGGGTTTAAAAACGCGATCGATGTGCGGGAATTGATATAAAACGAACTAAAAGATACTTATTCAGTCAAATATTTTGGAAGATCTGTTAGACGAAACGGATGGCTAAAGAAAAGAAGAAAATAAAAACGGCACTAAATCTTAAAACGTATTCACATTGCAAATTACGGGTTTATTCATTGTTTTTTCTAGGGAGAACACGTCCTATTAATTTTATGTGCTGAACCACATTACACCAAAATTACACGAATTAGTAATTGGAACATTTGGTAGTAATTTCCGTACTGCCATGGTTCAGATGTTAATTAAAACATCTCATTAGAATGTCATGGTCATTTTTCTATGACGGTTGATTTGATTATATGTTATTACATCACTTGTATAATACGACACATTCTGATAAAGTTAAACTACATATCACACAAAGGTTTACAAATGTGCATCTTCTACATGAAAAGCGAAGATAATGAAGAGTGTTCAATCTCGCAAGTCCCAAACAGAATACAAAACGATTTGGGCAAACAACCAGAGGTGGGATCAGGTGCCTAGGAGAAGTAAGCTTCCCCTGTTGACCGGGCACACCCACCGTGAGCCCATTGCTTATTTTGATATATTAAACGCAACTGTGCAGGGTCCAAAAAATGTCAAACAAATGCGAATGCTTCAAAGCAAAGCTCAAATGTAAAAGTCGATGCCATCAGAAACTCAACTGCAAAAACAAATGAACTCATATTAATGAACTTTTTTTTAGCTCACCTGAACCGAAGGTCCTTTTGTCCGTCGTCTGTCTGTCTGTTAACTTTGCACATTTTCGACTTCTTCTCAAGAACCGCTGGGTCAAATTCAATCAAACTAGATACAAATCACCCTTAGGTGAAGGGGATTCAAGATTTATTCAAATGAGGGACCAGGCTCCGATCAAAGGGGAGTAATCACGAAAATGCAAAAATAGGGTGTACGTGTCATTTAAAATCTTCTCAAGAACCACTGGGCCAGAAGCTGTAATCATATGAAAGCTTTCCTGAATATAGTGAGATTCAAGTTTGTTCATTCATGACCCCCGGGGGTATGATGGGGCCCAAATAGGGATCAAAGTTTACATATGATTATATAGGAAAATCTTTAAAAATCTTCTTCTCAAGAACCACTGAGCCAGATTAACTGAAATTTATATGAAAGCTTCCTGATATAGTGAAGATTCGCGTTTGTTCAATCATGACCCCCGGGGGTACGATGGGCCCAATAGGGGATCAAGTTTACATATGATTATATAGGGAAAATCTTTTAAACTCTTCTCAAGAACCACTGGGCCAGAAGAGCTTCCTGATATAGTGAAGATAAAAGTTTGTTCAAATTATGACCGTCAGGTGTAATGTGGGCCACAATAAGGGTCAATATTTTCATGCAAATTATAGGGAAATTCTTTTAAATCTTCATTGAAACAGACGAGTGGATATTTACCTTGAAAACTTCCCGATATGGAGTAGATTTAAGTTTGTTTAGATATTGCCCCCCCCCCCCCCTTCCGAGGTTGGGTGGGGCCACAATAGGGATTAAAGTTGCTTACTACTGCTCTTCTTAGTGAAGCATGTGTTCAGGTGAGCGAATGTGGCCCATGGGCCTCTTGTACATATTAATTTATCATTTCTTATATTTAATCTTCTTTTAAACAGGATGAATACCTGCATGCATCGTCTGTCATTTACTTTACATCAGTCTCCGTGTACTGTCACAGTCATTCTACCATTTTTTTTTTTTTTCGAGAGTAGTCATTCCTAGGAAATGTCCGACTGCCTATTTCAGTCATTCTCTGAAAATAACTGAATTTTTTTTAGGCTTTCCTGGAAATGCTCGATCAAAACAGGAATTTCTTGGGAATGATTGAATTTTCAGGCATTTCCTGAGAATGACTAGATTCCGGATTTGACTGTAACATACATGTACACGATGTTTCAATTCGCCTCTACTCATATATGTAGGGTTATAATATTCATAGTAGCCATTAACCCCTTTACATTGGGGTGTTTTGTACCAATTTTGATTGAAATTGACTCATTGGTTCTAGAAAGAAGTAGTATTGGTCTTAAAATGCAACGTGACAATAAACCAAAAATTTCCCAGACATTCAGAGGAACCTTTTAAAAATCTCAGCTGACCATGGGCGCTAGGAAATTTTGCCATTTTGTAACTTGGCATCATGGTTATTGAAACGAAGCACATTTTTTATGCTACATGTAAATGTCCAGAAGTCAAGCTTATTAAAGATTGTCCGACTTTTTGAGGTTTTAGCCTCACCACTTGGGCCCTATTCATACAGTGACAGAAAATATATTAACAAAGTTTGGTGATTTTTGAACAAAATTTTCTATGCAGTTTGTGCAAAGAAGCAAAAAATATTCGAAAGTCAACAACATATGCATGTAGCTGTAAGTCACATGTGTGATTCAGATGGCCTAGTTCTCCAAGGTGTAGCTACAGTTGTGAAGCTACATGTAGTGCTACATTTCCTATTGTGGGCACTGTTTGGTTCCCTCTATTGTGGGCACTGTTAGGTTCCCTGGGAATAAGACTGAGACAATAGACAGATGTTTGACTGTAAAATATATACTCGCACAACACTTCAATGTTATTTGTACTATATTTATTATCTGAAATGAACATCTGGTCTTGAGGTCAGTTTTGACTAGATTTAGAGAAAAAATCAATCATCATTATTAATACAAGTCTGATTCCTGCAATACTATTAGGACTTTGAAAACTATACTTATACAACCAATGTGATGATTCACAGAAAACATCTTACAAAACCATACAAAAACATTCAAGCAGGAGTTGTTAAGGAGGGATACTACACCAGAGATATACAATATTGAACAATATTTTTAAAACTGGAAACTTTCAATTTACTTTACTTTGTCAAAAAATGCCTTTCTAGTAGAAACTAATTTTTAAAAAAACAATTTAAACCCCTTGCTGGACTCGACCATCATTCAGTTCAGTTGTCGCCACCTAACCTACTGCGCCACACTGCTAAGTAGTATACCTCTTTAAACATGGAATGCATACGAGAAGATTTTCAACCTTGATCTATACACAAACTGAAGTCATCAAAAATTTTTAATTTCTTTTGAAAAACAAATTCAATTGTTAAGTACCAAATAAAAGTTGTCAGAAAATAACATAGCTTGCCAGGAAGCATCATTCTATTCATCCTATCTGCCTTGGTTCAAAAGAAACAGCCAAAGGTTAAAGTTTTATGAAAAAAAAAAAAAAAAAAAAGTATGACAACACAAAATATCCAAGATCACCATTTTACAATTTCAGGCCTTTACATTTGTGAAATTAAACGCCTCCTTTTAATGTCTGACATCATTATCTAATATGTTTTACAAGGAAATGCAATTGTATCCACCAGAGGGACATTGTCATACTCAAATTCAATACAGAGACGGTCACTATAACGGTAATCTGAGACATATCTCTGGACTAATCAATTCCACGAATACAATTTTTTTCAGGACTTGGTAGTGTTAATTTAATTAGCTTTCAACATATTGATCCTTAAATGCAGCAGAATTAATCAACAAACTATCTGATTAGTGAAAATCATCAAAATAAAGTCTAATGCTTGTACTGACAGACATAAAAATACTTCTAATACTACAATACATGTATATATATGGCAAAATACCATAAAATTAATGATATGAACAACTACATATTGTATCAAATGTGTAAGAATAACTCAATTTCATCCTCCCTTAATGCAAAAACAGCATATCATAAAACTAAACCTGAATGTTTGCAAAACCTGGAATCCCTCTCATACTTTGAGACAAATGATAAGTAAATATTTCCAATTAACACTTTACAAACATTGCAAATGAAATCCTGTCTAAGTTTCATGTTCATCGAAAATGATGTACATTCAATGACTGTGTTTGATTGGTGAAGCAGAGTTCCTACTCAGTACTGCAATGTTAATTTATTTGTCTATCATTCATCTAAAAGTTCAGGCCTTAACGACCTCAATTAAATCCAGACCTTTGCTTACATGTATTCAAAACTAGTTTGTTCAAAACCTCTTTCCAATACTGTGGTGTACAACCTGGGAATGAATTCCATTACTTCTACACTATTTGTTATTAATGTCAATCTCCTTTACTGTAAATAGAAGAATGATAATATATTTTTATTCTATGCATTTTACTCAGGTTTGACGAGTCTGTAGCTTTGTATTGTTTTCATATGTTGTGTGTATTATTATAGAAGGCCTTGGGGAGGACTGATTTTACCGACAAATCAGGGTAATTTCTTTAGATATCATTTTGTAAATAGCTGTATTGCCAACATTTTGTGTTAATGGACAAATTACCTGCAGTTGGCAAGAATGACGTTTTTAAATGTGTGGTGTACATGTATACAGGAAATGCATTCAATAATTGGACCTGCCAGTCGTTGTTCATCATGGCATGTTTACATAAAAAATTCAGAGATTTAGGTGGTATACTTCAAATTGTTACAACCTTCAAAAATCATAGAAACTTGACAAACTTTATAAAATAAATATCTATGGGTAGAAACATTTCTTTGAAAAAATATATATCACAATCATATACATAAATATACCGTACATAATCTCATACAATCTGTAAATGTATATACAAATACTCTTATAATGCCCCAAACTGGTTCACAGAAAAAAATTCGTAAAGATCTGCTAAATCATATGCAGAGACACTTCATTTACATTTAGACAAAGTAAATTTATGGCATAATGTCCCAGAGAAAACGAAGTCAGTCATTACTGCTTACCTGTTCAAACTCAAAAACACAGACAACCTCACATCACCCGATCTACTGTACGAATGCTTCAATGATTCTATCATAAAACTCATTCAAATTCTGAAACATTTCAGCTGGCTTCTAAAATACCAGAGACAGTCTTAACCCCTTCCAGAGAATTTGATACTCCTATAAGTTTTTCCATCCTATAATCTTATACATCATTAATTCCATCCTGGCTGCCGTAACCACTTGTGTGAAATCTCCTTGATATGACATCAAGGAGATTTAGTATGTTGGGGATTTTGCACTGGTAGCTATATTCAGTGAAGATTATGGCTGTCACTCTCCTATACTATAGACAAAACTACTAGGATGTGGGGATACCCCAGTCTCCATATTTTGTTGGAAATTAAAGAAAAAAAACCTCTAAAAACTTGCAGATGATTCCTCAAATCATTTGTCAGATTAGACATCTCTAAATTCAATGAGATTTCTGCTCACAATGCGAGTAAGAACAGGTAAGGCAGTGACACTGCAAAAATATCTTGTTCAAACTGTTAAATTTATAATTATGCATTTTTCATGAAATATATTCAGATCTACACAGGTATTTTCCTGGTCCACTGCGCTGTTTGACTTCATGCAGATCTAACAATGTTTTAAACCCAATATAATGAAGTCATTTAATTACACATAATAAAACAACATGGAAAACAGTAAATATAATAAATATTGTAAAAATAAAATTCTACAAGGATAAGGGGTGGATATGTTCATATATACGGACAGCACCAATAGTTTAGATATGATCAAAAACACAACCTTTTTTATGTTTATGAACTATCACTCCCTAAAATAAACACATTAGCAATATACATTGAAAATATCTATATAATTATGATTATCAAAAAATCTGATAAAACATATAATGCACATGCACTGGCAGCCTGGAATGTTGTGACGTTTTGTCTTTTATAACGAGGCTTGTATTATAATTCGTTGTAATCTGCATAAGAGCTAACTGTAACAGCTCAAATTTCTAATATCTTAGAGACAAAACTGATTAATGATTTGCTTTAAGAAAATGGATTGGTCCTAAGATTGATCAGTTTGTCACCACGGTCAGTGGGGACGGTGGGAATCTTCAGACGTAGGGATAAAGAGTTCTTCACGGGATCTCCACATTGATTCCTTCATCATCAGCTGAAAAAAAAAAATAATTTCATGTTAAACTACACCAGTATGGCTACAGCTTATATACATTGTATGTGTACAGACTACAGCTTATGTACATTGTACGTGTACAGACTACAACTTATGTATATTGTACATGTACAGTATGGCTAGAGCTTATGTATAATGTACGTGTAAAGTATGGATAAAGCTTATGTACATTTCCTGTACAGAACCAGCTTATGTACATTGTACCTGTACAGACTACAGCTTTATATACATTGTACGTATACAGTATGGCTGAAAGCTTATGTACATTGTACGTGTACAGACACAACTTATGTACATTTACGTGTAAACAGACTACAGTTTGTGACATGTACGTGTACAGTATGGCTAAAAGCTTATGTACATTGTACTGTCGTAAGTAATGGCTATGCTTATGTAACATGTACGTGTAACAGACTACAGCTTATGTACATGTAACGTGTACAGGACAGAGCTTATTTGTACATTGTACGTGTAAACAGCTACAGCTTATGTACATTGTGCGTGTAAGACTACAATTATGTAACATTGTACGTGTACAGACTACAGCTTATGTACATTGTACGGTACAGACTAACAGCTTATGTACAATGTACGTGTACAGACACAACTTTATGTACATTTGTGCGTGTACAGACTACAACTTATGTACATTGTAAAACGTGTACAGACTACAACTTATGACAATTGTACGTGTACAGAACTAACAGCTTATGTACATGTACAATGTACAGTATTGGCTAAAGCTTATGTTACTTGTACGTGTAGCAGACTAGAGCTTATGTACATTTGTAACGTGTACAGACTACAACTTATGTTACATTGTAACGTGTACAGACTACACTTATGTTACATTGTACATGTACGACTACAACTTAATGTACATTGTACGTCTACGACTACAACTTATGTACAGTTTGTAACGTGTTAACAGACTACAACTTATGTAACATTGTCCGGTGTACAGACTACAGGCTTATGTTACATTGTACGTGTAACAGTATAGCTATAAAAGCTTATGTACATTGTACGTGTACAGTATGGCTAAAGCTTATTACATTGTGACGTGTTACAGGACTACAGGCTTATGTACATTTGTATGTACAGACTACAGCTTTATGTACATTGTACGTGTACAGACTAGAGCTTATGTACATTGTACGTGTACAGGACCTAACAGCTTATGTACTTTACTGCAAGAGAAAAATGTAGACATTTGAATTGGACGACAAGCCGCTGTAATGAAGGCCATATACCCTAGTTCAAAATTTAGATGGGATCACAAATGGCTTCCATAGCTTAAACCCTTCATAAAGAATCGTTACTTTTGCATTTCATACCACCTTATAGTTTGAGTTATTCTCAAAAAATTATTTGTAAAATTACCTTTACTTACTTTGATAATTATTACAAACTCCGCTATGACGTAAAACGAAAATACGGTTGGTGTTTTGTAAACAAATTTTACGCGTTTGTGCACGTCATAGTTGAAGACGACTGCCACCATTTTGGTTAGGCTAATATAACGTATGCTGTCCTAGATTTTCACAACTTTCTTTCAATTAATGCAATGTTATAATTTAAGATAATATCAACTGTTCTATTAACTGAAATGCCGGATAAAATGTGTACATAATCAAATTAAGATTTTCTTCACTCAACTTTCCTTTTTTCCTCAAGAGTCCTTGCCCTCTAGCTCTTTGATTGTATCTCAATTTTTCAAATTTTGATGCCTCTGCAGTAGTACAATATTCGTTATATGGATTCTTGGCAGGGTATATGGACTCATTTATCCCTGTCAAAGTGTATATTTCTCGGGAGAGATATAAACTTTGACAGGGAAATTATGAGTCCATATACCCTGCCAAGAATCCATTAACTATAATGTACATTGTACGTGTACGACTCAACTATATGTACATTTGTACGTGTACAGACCTAACAATCTTACTGTACATTGTACGTGTAACAGAGCTACAACTTATGTACATTGTATCGTGTACAGACCCTGGTGTGTGTTAATTACTACACCTCTGAAGGACAGAGAATGCTTGTATTTAAAACTGTTGCAATAAAGTTGATGCTTTATGATTTTATCACAACATATCTAAAACACCTTATTTAAGTTTTACATAAAATTTGCAGTTAACGTACACACATACACAGAAATATAGCCTCTGAGCCAATTTTTGTTTTTTTAATTTTCTTTTTGTTAAAATGTTTTATTTTTGAGGGGGGGGGGGGGGGGGGGGGGGGGGGGGGGGGGGGGGGGGGGTAGGGGGTGGGGGGGGGGGGGGGGTTGTAAATTTGGTTCTTAAGATATACACTACATGTAAATTTTTTATTCCATATTGTGGTCCCACCCTATTCCTGGGGGCCAAGATTTTAACAATCTTGAATCCTCACTATGTTAGAAAGCTTTCATGTAGCAACTACGGGGAAAAAAAACCCAAAAACACAAATTTAAAACAAAAACCAAGTATGATTTGTACCAAGCCTTTACTGAAATTGGCCCACTGGTTCTTGAAACGGTTTTTATGAGATACCAGATAAATGTTTCACTAATTCATAATTGTATCTACTTCAAAATGAATCTGAATCCTCTTTATTCAAACAAAATACACTTTGTGGCAAAGAAGAAGAAATCGAAAATGTAAAAGGTTAAGGACAGATGGGTGTTAGAAAATCTCATGTGAGCTAAAACATTTGATACTAGATGCAAAACCTGATACATTCATAGCTCTTTAAGCAATTTGAATACCCTCAGTAATTTGTTTCTTATTTATTTCCATCTACATATATTAAAATGTCTTAATAATAATAATAATGATTGGATTTATATAGCGCCTTATCCACCTAAGTGCTCAAGGCGCTTTACAATGCATTATTACCCCGGCAGACCTTAACAATCCAGAACCTTTCTCGATCAGTGCAAGCTGCCCATTACGGCGCTAGAACACTAACATACTGACAAGATCTTTCACTGTCTATAGCCAGGTACCCCTTTAACACTTGGGTGGAGTGAGGAAATTCGTGTAAAGTGCCTTTCCCAAGGACACAACGTCGGTCCTGCCACAGCCAGGATTTGAACTCACAATCTCTCGATCGAGAGTCCGACAACCTAACCATTAGGCCACCAACGTCTTATAGTGTAAAGTGTAATCTATACATTAGCAAAGAGCTACAGATAATTTTAACTTGAATTATGTTCAGCTGAATAAATGACTGTATCTTTTAAAGGCTTAATTTGTTCCCTCAAAATAACTTTCAATTTCTTGAAGCACGTGTAAAGCTCACTTTCTAGTGATATGCCTGTTTTGATTGAAGCAATTGTTCTAAAAATGCTGGTAATTTTAAGATACAAATGTTGACTAGTCCTGTTATTGTAATTTTGAAATATTGATGAAAAAGTGCACATTTTTGTACCATTTTCCTTTGAATTCCAAAAACGTATTGTGTCTTTGTGAATAAGTTTTATATTGTTACAGTAGCTATGTAGGTTTATTGTGAATAAGATTTATATTGTTACAGTAGCTATGTAGGTTTCTTTAAGATTCCTCTTTCATAGAAGTGTCAATCTTTATCATGGTCACCTTGTTATTTTTTATGTAATTAAGCATTAAAATGCCCTTCTACATGTATTGGGGGGGGGGGGGGGGGGGTGTGGGGGCAGGGCAATACAAAAACAAAAATTTAAACTTTTGAAGTAACAAAAATGACACAAGATCTTTACATATACTTATTTTGAATGTTTAGGCATTTCATTTCAATGAAATTTAAAAGTGATAGAGCATTGCTATTACTAAAGAGGTCTACCTACCATCAAAGGCAGCATTAGCTATTCCTACATTTTGATAAACGTGGTCCTCTTCTCTTCCTTCTAGGACACACAACAGGCACTGATGAATGCATATATACTGTTGCTGTAAAAGAATGAACATTTGTAGAGAAATTCAGAGTAAACAAGAGGCATACAGGCCTTAAAGGTCACCCGAGTAATACATGTAGTTAAAAGTATCTGTAGTTCCAAGGATTATCAAATCTAGACAAAATTTCCTGTTCTGCATTTATAACGAAGCTAAATTAAAATTCGTTTTTATTAAAAAAAAGCAAAATGTCTCCCCTTCTCCCCAAATTGAAAGTGGTCCAAATTACTACCTCCTCCCCTTC
>CAJDSM010038217.1:11130-28392 GCA_903981925.1 Ostrea lurida
TGAAAAGTGACCCTAATTTACTTACCTCTCCCTTAAAGGGGCATGGACACATTTTTGAATAAAAAATGTTTAGATCATAGAATTTCATTTTTAATGAGTCAGCAAAAATTTGATACCACCGCACAGACAGGATAGGTTTACTCTTGCCACTGCTTAGAAATTCGTCAAGAATTAATGTATGCGGGTTTATCTGTGACCTGTTTCATCCGTATGCTACAACATACCTCTAGTCTGTTACCATCCAGACACGTCTTTCCTCAAATTCATGGGACTGATAGGAAAAAATATGTCTACCACGTCGCGTTCTTGATCTCTTGTAGCAGGCGATCCAGGCACTATCAGGAGTTCCAGATCTCCCAACGCCAGCCACTGTAAACCACAAAATGAATTACTCAGTCAGTAGTTAATCAAGGTTTCTAGTTTATTAGGAAGGAAATTAGGGTTGCAATTTTGGACCAAAGAATTTTTCAGTGAGTCATCTTTTGCAATCAATACATGTTTTCAAAATTATTGGTGGGCCTAGAGAAGCACAAGCTTTGGCCACCTGAGTTCATCTTGGCGCGCCGAGTGCCATTTTTCAGCTGTCTGTAATTCTATATCAAGACTTTTTTTTTTTCTTAATCTCAATTTTACTTTTCCCCTCTCCATAACAGTTTTTGCTGACCCCCTATCTAGTAGTGGTTATCCCCCAATAGGATCACATACATTAACTTGAAAGATGAATTGCAGACAATAACACAGAGATGCCTCAACGACCACTCATGACTAATCAGTGATCGCTTAGCTGTTCCTTGTATATAGAGGGCGACCAAAGGCTGCAACATAGGTACCCGACGAATTATAGACGTTATCGATATCGAAAGACTCTTGCCATAAAAAATCGTTACTCATACAAACACGCGCCAAAGCCTTCAAACTCAAATTGATTCAGGAAGAAATAATTACAATAGGTCAGATTTTATGATAAGTCAAACTTCAGGTCGAGTTCACAAAGGTCAAACACCAATATATTTCATAGTGATCTGGTCTTTCCAAAAGCATAAGAATCTTTATACAATTAGAATACAAAAGCCCTACCTTTTATAATAGTGCTAGAAGTGACATATGAATCACATCTTCACGGCAATAAAAATATTTGTTTAATTCTCTGCTGGCCAGGTGTGGGACCCAGATGGGAATGTGTTCTGAAATTTTTCTGGACGCGCCCTCTCCCTCATCGAAATCATAAACTGAGCCCCCCATGATTTTTACCATACTTTCAGTAGTATTGAAGATCATAGCAAAACATGAGTTTTTAGCTCAAAAAAATAAAAAAATGCCAACTCAGAACAGAAAGTATCGCCCTTTAATTGCTTTATATTGTGTTTGAAATACATATTGGCATTTTACCAGAAACTGCAATCTAATTTGACGAATGGATACTTCTAGTTTTGATATCCAACTCTTACAGATCTCTCCTCAGTATTTCATGATAATGTTCAACTTCGGCATCGTCCAGTATTAGTTTACTAAGAGCACCCAATTGGTAGTAACTGAGTAAGTTAGAGATATTTGAAAGGTCACCCCAGATCACCTAATTAGCCGATGTCGAACCGAGTGCTCGATTTCACTAATAATGGGATCAGTCTTCTCACACTCCGCGCTCTAGAAGCCCGGCAAAAAAAAACGTGAATCTGGAAATTTCGGGGATCCCGTCGTTATGCAAGTCCGAGTAAGGTGTTGACACCCTGTTGATGCAAATAGATTAACCAAATGCAATAGTCCCCTTCAACCCTGAGCTGAATCGAATCATCACACCCCAGGCATAAATATAGAAAAACAGTCTGAGGGCACCATAAAAATCTGTTAGCACCGGCACTTCGCATCAAGGCAATTGGTGATGTCAACGTCTTCCATAATAGTGAATATTGCGGTAGAAGCAGACAGGACGATAAAACACAAAATAATCCAGTAGCAATCCCAAGGGATGTTCAGAGAAACAGCCCGAGCAGACCACCATTTTTTTTTACCTACTTCAAAATAACAGGTTGTTCACGGCTGTAATATTCAGAGCGACGAATATTCGTACCAGAGTTTTGATTCCTCTGCATACCCTTGTGGTTTAATACAACAGAAAAAATTGATGTGACCCAGAAGAAAGACGCTCTAATTTAATTTTTTTATATCTCCATTGTGTACAATTTATTATGTTATAAATCTGACATAGGTTTATGGCTACGCTACCTAAAGAGAGTTTATAATTCAAAAATACTATACGTTGATTTGTTACTGTGTGCAAACATGTGTGTGATAATAATCAAATAAAAATAATTCTTATCCACGATTTGCAAGAAGACCTCGCACTCTGGTTACTAAATCTTTGATTTTCCTGGTGAACATGGAACACAATCAAAAATGCAATCTGTCGCAGACTTCTTCGTGTGTATACGCACAAATACGACTGCTTTCCTGTGTTGAAATACTGATTGGCTCTCGAAGATATATGGGTTCCAAATAGTCCTTCTCAACATACTTTTTGATACATGCACATAGTTTAGGTCAAATTCTTCACAATGTCCAAAAATGTAAACTATCAAAGCTTGGTACCTTGGTCACAAGGGGTATTGAGGTTCAATCACTATAAACTCTGAGGCAAATACGAGAATATAGATATGATCCAGCTCTGCTAAAAATTGGAATATTTCGTCGTTTCTCAAAATGATTATACTTGAGAGTATTGGCTTTATGATATATATTAGAAAGACAGTGTGTCAAACGTACCCTAAGTATTCAACTTGTCAATGGTTTTTAAATGGCAAAATGAAATCTTATATTTTAATTAGTTAAAATCAACAGAAAAAATATTACCAGATATTGAAAAGAATCTGAGAACTTCGAACATCAGTTTAGTATCCAAATCTGATCTAATTATTTTCTTTCAATCGTAAGTGGAGGAGTCCAGTATATCACATTACAAGAGTCAGAATAGAGCTATTGGCGAAACGAATTACAACCAATTAGTGATTCAAATGGAATAAAGAATAATGCTCCACTAATAAGAAAGTGATAACCATAATGAAACAGATCACTGATAGTGAATATTTTTAAAATAGATTTCTCCATTCCTAATGTATTATATCGCGAGCAATGCGAAATCTATAATTGATAATTCCGAATTGATGTCCAATTCAAATACCCCAATGATTTGAACAAAACTATTGATTCATATAACTGAGTTATGTCAAAGTTTAAAGTCTTTAATTCCAATAGATAAACAAATTTCCACTTTTTCTGGCCACGTTAATGATAGCTTCTTTAGAAAGGAAATTTAAAAGTTGTAATGGTAAAACCTGTGTACACGACCCTAAGCCGAATGAGTATACATTACCACTCTACAACCCACACTTGAGTACAATGATTTGCAGGAAACCTAGAATGTTGGTGTGATGTACCTTCTACACCAGGAAAGACATCTGAGGCGATACAGACTTTCGTATACTAGTGGCCTCCGCTCCGTAACGTCTACATTGGACAGTCTAATGACTGTAAGCGGAAAAACATGGTCCCAGCAGCTTCCAAGCGGATCAATAGAAGATGATTCTCTAAAACAACTGCGTTCGAAACCATATAGTGATTCTAGTGTCGAGTTATTTGCGTAAGGCATGCGGGATCGGGTACCCCGAACTGGGTTGAGGTAGCCTACGCCATATATCGTATGAAATGAGATAGTTTGACGGCCTCGTGGATAAGGTTCTTGTTGTTTCATTTGCAATCACCGCTCTTGGCTCAGTGTAAAAGAATATTTACCACACATGGTGAAGCCTCAGATCACAGTCTTAATAGGTCCCCCTGAAATACACGCATGGAATTAATATGCACTTTACTTCTAAATTAACAATCCTGTTTGAATTTTCTGTCTAAGAGTTCAACTTAGATGGCTTATTTCCTCAATACCTCCTCTCAAATATTTAATGACTAGAGCTTAACATTAGCTATTCTCTACATGACACTATTTATAGAGTGTGAGCCGAACTTTCTAATAACTGAAGCTATTTTCGTCCATGCCACAAATATTTATAATTCTGCTGAGCTTACCATAAAGGTTAGTTATCATAATCAAATTTCCTAATGCTGTGAAGGTACCTCATATAAATATTGTGCATAAATTGACTCATCAACATGTAGTTATATTTTGCTAGAGCTATACCGATTAATTGGTAATGTACTCGATTCACATATTAATGTAAGCCTGGAGGACATATACGCAGTAAGATAAAATTCTTATCACCTGAAATTATTTAATATGTGCCTCGAGTATAACATAAAGTGCTTATTACAATATACTCGTTGCAAGATTAATGCTGAGACTTCTACTAGGCTCATATATCTAAATCAATACACAATATTATATGCTGGAACCGACTTGTACACCAATAAACCTTTATCCTGCAATACTTCCTCTTGACTCGCTCCTAGCGAGAATAACCTTCCGTCTTCGTGTATCAAACAATAAAAGCCCCTCCATTGTAAATCTTCCTTACAAACCCATAGGAGTGTTGGATTCGCGAGTATTCGTTTTGTAAGGCCCACGTTATGTGCTCGATCAGATTTTGTACCCTACATAAATTAGACACTCACGCGCATCAAATACAAGAAATAGTTGGGTCAGATTATCTAAAATTTTCTGGATTTCATATACCCCAAATGTAACATTCCGAATGGGGAAACTACTTAAGCTGTCACATGATTTCCTCCCACATAACCAAAAAATCATCGGACCATCGAACCATAACACATTCCGCCAAATCTCTGAACCAGTAGACTATATTCCAGGTCATTACTTTCTCAATGACATTCTCTTTGAACTATGGATCTATCAAGTTGATTCAAATATATCTTTATTTATTTCACACCCTGCCTTTCTCCGCTGATCATCCTTTTAAAGCGAGGCCGATTCCCAACTACTTAAATGGTTATTGAGAGACAGCTCTTTTTTTAAGGATTACTTCCAGGAATCATTTCCTGATCTCAGATATTCTCTCCCGTGGTTGCAGACAGAAGCCAGCTGTGAACAGGCAACTTGTGATCATTCGCTCGTAAATTGGAGTACCCTTTTGTTGGTATGGTTTGAGTAACCCTTATAACAATGATAGAGCAGACACAAAGTGACTATAACAAAGTATAGCTTACTTCAACCAATTGTGTATCCTATCACAGTGTAGAGAGAACCAACAATTATCTATATCCCCATAGTGCTGTATTTTACTCAGCCATTGCGAAGATAGTTTTATCCGTAATCTGCCACCGCCGATTTGCTCCCGTGCCCGCGTACATTTCTCTTTTGTGAAGTGAATCATAGTCTGTTCAATATGATTATACTTGTTTTACTATCCCGATCTGGAAAGCCATAGCGCTTCTTTTCTGATCGCTGATTTCGTTTAGATTTCTCGAAGATTTTGATATAGGTTTCTGGGGGATCCCAGTTCTGAGAGTCTCTCTTTGAGTCTTACATTACTAGATGTAAAACCATTTCTTCTTCTGCTGTATGCTGCTGCTTTTACTGTCATGCTCTAAGATTCAGTTTGTTTGGTTTTAAAGTTATCAAAATTCAACTCATTCGCATGAGATAAAATTGAGTAATATTTCTCTCAAGCGCTCTCCGGATTTTATATCACACGATTCATTATCCTTATATCACGGATGAATATAAATATGTAGATTAAATACCAATTACTCACAGTTCTATTATTTTGTGACTTCTGTGGGATGAAGGTGATTGTGCCATGCGGCGAAACACGATGAGATTCGCATGGCTCCCTCGCATGCGGTCAAATGGAAGAGCCTCGTACCATGAGCTGGAAATATGCTCCGCCCCAAGTCTATAATGGTAATCCTCCTGTAGTTCCTTACACTTTCTGTCTCAGAAGATGTGTTAATCTCTATGATCTAGAAAAAGAGATCATATTGGTGACTCCATTCTTTATTTAAAGCACCAGAGCTATACCGTAACTGATTTGAATTCCGCATGCTCTACTATCTATTTTATCTCCACCCATTGTGATCACGAATCCTCACATAAGCAAAGGGAATAATTTTTTTATGTCTTATTAAATCATCCAAGTTGTGCTGATGGGCCTTATGTCCAATCTGAGAGAGGGTAAGAGCTCATAAAGTGTAGCGTACGAATCAATAGACATTGCAAATCGTAGTGGTGTGAAAAAAACATTTTAAAAAGATATAGATATACTCGGAGAAAGAGAACGCAAAACCACATAGCATAATGTAATTATTTCATGAGTTTTGTGATATCTCTTTAATATTGTGTTCTATAAGAAGAGGCCTGTCATAGTGCTAAGACACTGTACGAGCTCGAAATCAAAGCGAACCAATTGACCATAATTCTACTGATTATTGTCCTTCTCATCGACACATAAGCTTATTTATCAACTTGTACACATATTGACTTCACAAATCTTCGCATATAGTCACATAATATTGTCATTGTAGTTGTAATAATAGGACGTGCTGCAAGAGAAAACCCGGTTGCTTTGAAAGAAGGAATTTAGTAATGACTACTCTCGCATATTCTGGAATACAATAGTAAGCACACAGGTATTTGGGAATATCTAAATACAGATGGACTATATATTTGCGGTTATAGGATTATCATAAACACTGCTTTTTGAGTGCTAATTGAGCGTACTTGGGGTCTCTATATCTCAAATGGCAGCCCCTGACCAAAACCCTCAAAAGAAGAACCAATCCCCATTGGATAAATACATAAATTCTT
This sequence comes from Ostrea lurida, assembly GCA_903981925.1. Taxonomy (NCBI): domain Eukaryota; kingdom Metazoa; phylum Mollusca; class Bivalvia; order Ostreida; family Ostreidae; genus Ostrea; species Ostrea lurida. Next base: position 17,900 of record CAJDSM010038217.1, read on the forward strand.
AGTACCGCACCTACCAGAGTTTCAATAATAAACTTTGCCTTGTCAATAATTGCTTGATGTAATATGATCCCTCTCTCGTCGTATACTTATCAAGAAGAGGAGATTTTTGGAACGTGTTGGGAAACTCGTGATTGATGACTAGATCTGCACTATGAGCGTAAAATGAAATTCAGTTGTGGAGATAATACCGAAAATCCATGTATCGGTGTGTCCCCACGAACTTCCACTGGAAGACTATGCAAGTTGCGGAAGAATTGAACAAGAACAGCAAGACGTCCTGAACAAGAATTGATCTCTTTCCAACCTCTCTCTCTCAAAATCCTGTAAGAATTTAAAAACAAAACCCGGAGTTACACATTCCAAACGCAATGTTAACAGGTGGCATGACAATATTTTGGAATTACCCACACATGATTATAGCCCGTCACTCTGTGCCATATTTATCATATACCTCAAGAGCCTGCTGCGGGCATATTTAAAGGTCCGAATGATGTGCTGAACAAAAACAAATTTTAATGTAACAACCTCAGTGGAATCCCCTCCATGTCAAGACTTCTAGAAAATTCCGGATCGACAACATAAATAAGTTATGAACCGAAGGCAACGAAAGGATGTGTCAAAAGGAGTCTCTCTTATTAGACAATTTTCCATGGTTCCAAAATTTAGATTATAAGCAAATCTTTTGAACCCAATGAAGCAGAAGGAAGAAATAAATAAGTAATTTTTCTGAAAAAACTTTTAGTGTTCATAATATTTTATCTTTTTCCTATCTTTTCCAGTTACATTTAACTTGAAAATATTTTACTCGCTAGTATAGATTTTGGAAAATGTCCATTTTTCATTGAGGTGTGTAGCAAACGCATATGCTCAAATGCGATTGTTGATTAGAATATTATTATTCTAGCATACCTCCAACGTGGGCCCGCTTTCAACATTTAATTGGGCATTTAGATGTTCAAAATAGGGGGAAATAAATAGCATACTTATTAATAATTAATAAATCCGCCCCCATATTTTACCCATCAGATGCTCTCCCGGAAAAATATTTTTATGTATTAGCGGCCCGATCCTTTCTTTGTCAATCAGAAGTTATTCAATTAGGTGACCAATATGATGCAAACCTACAATCTGACTAAACAGCTGTAGTTCTGAATTTTTGTCGAGTCGACTCATGTTGACACACTCTTTTAATTGCCCCAAAAAACCATAATGAGATAGAATAACTGAATGAATTCAATAGGAAAAAGCCTCCCATAAAATTAAATCGCAGATAAATTTAAATTTGGTCTCGTTATAAGTTCAATGTACACAAGAGATCATACTGACACAATAAGTGGCTTATGTTCGTTTAATGAGTGAAGTGATCACCAATCTTACTTCTATACTCCAAATGAACTGCAGATTACTTAGTTTAATCCTTTTTATGGGAATCTTTTTTAATTTTTGTGTGCAAAATGTTGTGATACATCGACAATCCTCAATTCCCTATCTGTATAGAAAACTCTCAGAAGTGGAATGGAACAAAACACAATAAATATATATTCCTTTGACTAGTCATCTATTTTGAGATAGTTCAGTTTTTATGAAAACTAAAATTGAAGGTATAATATCTTTCCCTTTTTTATTATATTAAAATAAGCTAGATGACAAAATGTAAGATCGCGATAGACGAACACAAGAGTAATAAATATGCCCTCCGCTACTTACAGTAGTAAGAATCCTACCCCCATGTAAAGAAGATAAAATATACGTAAAAAGGGTCGAAATATGAAAGATTTTTCATGATGCCAATGGATCAAAACTGTGGTCTGTAAATTGCCCAAACAATTATCAAATTTGAAGTATCTGAATATGGTGTCCAAGGTCAGCCAAATCCCCATTGTGTCAGTAGAATGGGATCTCGTATTTAGGGTACCAACGTAGGAAAAATGGGTGAATAAACTATTTGGTCCTAAGATATATTTTTTGATTCTACAAACGTTTCACCCCTTATAAGTGAATAACTCTCTTCAGTTAAAAAATCATCCCCCGCGACCAACATGTACTCCTATGCTTTCTTCTTCTTTGTATTTGGCACATAAATTCCTAGTGACAAAGGTGATATCTTCAAAGTTGATAATATACCAAAAATTTGAAGTTAAAAATGTGTGCACAATAATACGTCTGACAGCTTATCAAAGGACTAATTGAAGAAACTGGGCTTGTGAAAATATTGTATAACATGGAGATATTTGTAGGACACTGCTAATATCTCTCTTTCTATTTTCATAAGTCCTATGTGTTCCACTAAAGCGTCTGCCCTTTGAGAAACGTTTCGTGTAGTTGCCTGTGAGACTCGGAATTAATTCTCCTCTGGATTATTTCGCTTGTAAATCCCGAATCCGAATGCTGGAATTATCGGACCAATAAGCACCAAAGCTACCGTCACAGTAGAACTATTGATCCCACTGCATAGACAAATGGAACATTTCACGAACCTAGTCGACATAAAGGAACCAGAAGACTCATGCACTGTCATTGTCATACTCACCTCACCATCCACGATTCTGGCAGTGGCGCCACACCGTTGAATGTCAGTCCCCCTCTTTCCCATCGAAACTGGACAACAACCGAATTGCCAAGACCTTGTAGATAAACCCCGCAAGGAGATAAATAACGATAAAATTTTCTTGGGCATTATCTGTTTATTCTACCATAGAGATTTTCACCACCCTATATAAAGATGAGAAGCTAAGCCTGTTCAAATATAAACTCCAATCATATTGCTAAACATTCCTATGTGGGACTGCTAGTATGACCTAAGCCTTCGATTATACATATAGACGATGATGGAGGCACTTTTGCATATTATTATAAGCCTATTTGCTTTAACGCCGCATCCCAAAAACCAGATGCTGATTTTAATTTTGCCTGGTTCGAAAATAACCATATGGACTTCTGGGAGTTGAATGTGTTGAACCGTGCAGTGGTAGTGTGAGAGTGTGGGGGGGGAGGGGAGGAGGGCGGAAAGCGAAAAAATTTCCTGATTTTTTTCTAGAGTTCCAGGGGCTAACTCTGCGTCAGGTGTAATGGTCATTCGGTAGTACACTCTCGAAGATGTACCTATTATGAATCTCCAATAACTTATAATCTCATGTACTATATTTGCTTCATCTCTCTCGTCAACCTGGAGTATTGATTTTCCACATTCATACTTTGTACATCAATTTGCAAAATTAAAGTTACTAGTTTGACAAAAGAATTGATACGGATATGGAATAAGTTCGACAAAAATAGCAATTATTAAACCAAAGTTTTGAGTTGTGGATGGGCAAGTCGATATGATCAGGTGCTGTCCTCCATTGTTACACACGCATAATTTAGTTGATTACCTCATAAAAGAAAACATTTATTAGGAAATCAGGAAAATCTAAGAGTCGAAAAATTTTTATGTGAAATTAAATTGATCAGAAAGAAATGCAGTCAAGAACAGGAAATGGCCGGGTCTCGCTGAATTAAGTTCAGTGAAACAATAGAAATTATATGTGTCGCGATCAGGAGTCTAGAAAATTCTATATCCCACTGTTATGGGGAGCCCATACCGCTTGATGAAATTGGATTTTCAGAAGTGTTCATGATGGTACGCAGATTGATATAAGTTGGCTCGAGTAAATAGCTGCTTACGAAGAATTTTTGTTCTAAGAAACTATTCAAGGATCAGTATGCTGAAACAAGTCTGAGTCAAACAAGGAAAATACAAGGTGTGCATCCCTCTGTCCATGGGTACCTGAAACTTCTGGGATTCCCAACGAGTAGTAGCAAACCACCCCGTCTGATGAATGGATTTATCAAAGGTCACTGGAGGCTTACCTGACTAATTAATCTCGCTTGAGTAAAGTGTTATACAAAAAAATTTGCCATGGCCTTTATCTAAGTAATAACACTGCGGAAACAAAATTTATTAACTCTTACAAAGTCACAGTAAATCTTAGAAGTGTAGAATTGTCGGTACAAGGTCTGAAAAATCCATGGAAGTTTTCCGCACGCGAAACCCGATGTGCTAGCCACCACCGATACAATCTGGAATGAATAAGAACAGGAAATGTTAAAATGTCACTGGAGGATTACGATAGTAAGATTACAGGAGTAATAGTGCTTAACATGATTTCTAAGTAAAATTATCCTCGCTTTTTTCCTCGACAGTTCAGCACAGAGGCGCGCATGCTTTATGCACATTCACCTCTGTTTTCTAGTAAAAAGCCAGTTTTAGCACTCCAGCAATTCCGCCGTGCGCCCGAAAATCTACTAGTAACCAACTTTCTCCAAACTTATAAGCAACACCTGCATTATATACTTTAAGTCTGGTTGATCCAAATTAACCAAGATCCAAAAATCAATGAAATTTTTATTACCAGATCATTTGAAGGACTTGAATTCATGGTGATGGAGATTCCTGTAACCACGTTAGCAAGTTTATGTATACCTTATAACAACTACGATAACGGAAAAATATGCCAGAGATTGATTGGAACGGGCCATATGATATTAACAACACCGACTCAGTCTTACGTGTGATTAAGGAGATGGCGGGTCGGATATTGTTACGTAGAACAACCCGACAGTCTTTTTTCTGGGGTTGATGGAGATCCGGAAGGTGTGTAAACATCGTGTGCCATTGATGACGGAACGAAAGCTACAGATTTAACCTGTCATGAATAGGGTCTGAAGTTTTGGTAAAAGGTGATCAACCCCACAACCAACTACCAGTTATGTGCCTCTCCACGGCCTTCCATAGGCGGGGGCATAAAAAGTTGCGGGAACATAGTAAAGTTGATGTTTTGCAGTGTTAGAAAGTGAATAATTTATGCTATCCGGGATTCATAAGATGCTAGAAGCGTAGTCATTATATGGGAATCCAGATATGGCCTTATTCTGTATTATCCCTGGACGTCGAATCAACTTAAAGGTTCATTTAAATAAAGAAACGCAATTCATTAATACCTCAAGTGTGTATAATATCCTGCTATATCATTACTGTATAAAAAGAAAACCTCCCGAAAAAAGATTACCCGCCTTCGAGTGCTATCAATTGTTCCCCGCCACCTTAATGTAATTTTTAAACCCACACTTGCTGACGTGCCGTATCTGTCAGTGGTTCTGTGGGAGTAACGGTTCTGATAGATGACCGGATATTAGTATTTAGTAAGTCTAAATTAGGACCCTCACTGGGTTCCAAGATTAACCCTAGTATTAATTTAACGACCTAGTTCTGAACTTGTCCCAAGCACATAATCGTATGGCATAGTCATGAGGCCGTCGTTCATAAACACGAAAGAGATGCCGTGCATGACTATGTTTACAACCAACGTAACCACTACCCATTAAGAAGATCCCGGATGAATATGATGAATTTACGAGTAGTGATATTTAACTAGGGTATGAATAGAATGAGAGAGATGATGAAAATAGGGTACGACGTACCGCCCCGACGGAGGGCATGAACTAATACGTAAAAACCTGAACGGGTGCTCATGCAATAAACGTAACCCCAAATGTTAAAGGAACGCATAGTAGTCGGGGTAAATGTACAGAGACGCTCGGTACATAGAGGTATAGAAGAGAACAAAGAGAGACAGAGGAGAGAGATTGATTGAAGTACTGAGACTCGATGGTAAAAGGAAGGATGAGGGACAAAACGGAATGGGAGATTGAGGACCCGCGAAAGATGGCTGGTGAAGTGTGGCGAACGCCCCAGTTGATAAAAATTTTTCACCGTCCCATAAAAGTGATAAAGAGAAGTTCCCAGTTATGTTTGATCCACAGGATGGCATCGCTTGATCAGCCGAAAAACTGGAGTGACTCGATATTTCGGCACCGGACGACATACGGAGGCATCGTGTACCCGATGGTTGAGAATGTAAATAGAACAAGAGGAGAAAAGGGAGACTATGAGTTCAGGAGAAGGTTGTGAGTACGACAATTTAAAGAAAAACCATTTCTAGATTGTGTAACATTCAGTGTGTGATTACCCTCATTATTAACCTCTGGGTGTTTATGAATGAGGTGAGAACCTATAAAAGGATGCAGTCGATAACGATTGTTTTCCTGAGTTGTGATTCAAGGTTAAGTAAAGTGTCGACAGTACAACATACACACAAAGAGACCAAGAAACAGCTCTCGCTTATGCGCATAGTTCCCCCTCGATGTTGCTGGTGGACTGCGACGGTGGGTTCGTACAATCCTCTTGATGGCTAAGAATGTCTCATCACCGGCGTGAAACAGACGCCGCAGGCAGCGGCAGTAGTATTTAAATCCCCTCCATCTGAGGAGAATAATCCGAGTGGGTGAGGAAAGGATAATACCCGGGCTTGGCCAATAGGTTAAACGTCCAATGTACTCGTGTTCTCCTACGTTAAATTCAAGCTTTATAAATGTTCAGGCCATTGTCTTCACCACCGGAGACGCGACCCTATGGCTGATCCGCTAAAATGGGGCCCCTCGGAACAGGGATTATATGCCCCAACCTAGAGAAGTAGATTAACATACGGTAGAGTAAATGCGATAACGATTGAAACGTATTTATTATGGGCGTAAATGTATCCGTTCCAAGGTGCTAAAGAAATTAAGAAAGACGCATAAATGGTATGTCTCCTCAAATAGTGGTAACGCCTTATGGCCAGTTAGTCAAAAATAAATGTACGAACCACAAAAAATCACTCTTTGGAAGAAATTTCCATCCCTTAAAATGTCCTGTTCGCGCAACCCATACACAAAATAATGAAACAACACCGTCTCGTGCCAACACGGCCATGTTCAAGTTAACATAGATTATATAAGTCCTTTTTTCCCAGGTGGCATACCGAAGCGAGATCTGAGCGCATTCTACCACACCTAGAAAGAAGAACTGCAAGAGGGCTGGATGAATGAAGTCGAGAGACACCAGTGCCTTTCAACTACTCGCTAATGGTTACTGGTACGCCTGCCCCTTCAATATGGAATTTGAAAACTTAGGGTCAGCTCTTCAAGGGATCGGTGCAGAGTTGTGTATGGGTGTATTGGAAAAGATGATTATTGTGACTCTCTCTCTTTCAAGTCATGGGAATTTATTGATGCCGTATCAATCACCAGTGTGAGGGCGCTGGTCACCCTTTGGCCACCAATAAAACTTGCCTACACAAGCGGTGAGATGATAGAGCACCTGTCTGGTGTTTTTTTAGATACCTCTGTGAAATAGAAACACACCGTCTTTTGGTGTGTCATATAATGATGTTTAGGCCATGCTGGTCGAATGAGTGTTGTGATTGCTTTGGAGGGAGGGGGTGGTGGGACTACGTTGTGAAGAGTATTCATAATTATCAAGTGGACAGACCAAGTAATGAGTATTATTTTGATTTATTTTGCATGACTGTGTGTTAGTTACTCAACTCGACGTTTGATTACAATAGTATCTTATCTGCGCATGTTTTCATTTTTCAGCTACATAGGTTACAGAAAGATATAAATTAACTTCTAAGTTGGTTTAGCCAAAGATGACCCGAACCTAATTTTTAAGTTATGTTTAATTATATGACACAGTTCATCTAAGGCAGAACAGGGAGAAAATACAACAACTTTCTCCGTTGTTTAATTTAAAGTATAAATTTTCTATTCAGTCCCAAAATCTTTTTTAATTTTGACCACCTGTTGCGTATGCTACTATCTAAATAATAATCAACACTTACAGTGTGTATCTTATGGCCCGTAAGTGCCTCCTTATTTCGTAGATGCCATAAACCCTTGCGTATTTCTTTCTTATCTTTATTTAAACATTTGACTATGAGTTTTTAAATTACATTATCATTGGGTGGGCAACGCCGCGGATCACATGTGTGAATTTCTAACGTTTAGGTTAGTGGTTCTTAGGCTGCAGTAGTTTTAATGTTTTTTTTATGACGTTTTCGCCACACCTCAATGAAAGTTTACTTTATCATCTGAGACTTTTCACCAAAAGCCGGTAGTGGCTGAGAGAACTCATATTAAAGTGGCCTATGTCCGGCACTCAGGCCCCTGTAGTGATCTCAGGAGGGTCTTTTTCGTTAAAGATGTGCCCATTCAAGGTGCTGTGATGCCATGGGTCTCCTTATGGGTCGTTTTCATTACTTAAACCCGAATTGACCAGCCCCATAAATTTCACTCCCCAGACACCTAGTCCGACACCCTGTAACTAAAGCAGTATTTGATAACTGACCATCGACTCATCCTGTAATCTTCCGTTAACTAAAAGAGTCTACCCATTAATATTATATCGCAAGAGACTAAATGAATTTTCAAGAATATGGAAAGACGAATCATCTATTCGTTGTTTCATCCTACTTTGTGTAATATTCGACCCTACCAAGGATTGTCATATTCAGCCCGCCCTAAACCCACCTGCGATTCTCGGCCTCTTCTACCGCATCTGTTTCTGACTGCCCGCGTAGTAAGTCCGATGGGGGAACCCTCTTAAGACCTTGATTTTCGCTTAATGCAATGTGATACACGCCATAAAATTTAACTATGTAATTAAAAGTTGTCCTAACTGTCAATAGGACATAAAGTGATAATTTACAATAAGGGATGAACTATTATCCTCAAGATTACTGGACCACATTATAAAAATTGAATTCTCGTGAAATGTCAATTTTTCCAATCATTATACGACACTAATTTTGAAATTATTTTATGTCGGCGTATTTCTTTGTGTTGTTGTCCTAAGGATGTAGTCTCTTTAGTCACAATCACATGTTTGTCGCAACGCAAGTTTATTTTCACACCCAAACCAATAAATTCTATATTATTGTGTCCCAATTTATTTCCATGTTTGGGGATCACATGTGAATTTACCATAGAATCAATAATAAATGAACAATGCGTTTAAGGCGGTTTACTTGCCACTCAATCATACATTGATTAATTGTTTAATATTACTATTCTAACTATACTTATGGTCCAAGAAATTTTTATACATATCCACATTAGGAGATCTCAAGTTTGACCATAATCTGGATTGAAGCCATCGCTTCCCAAAAATTTATGTTTACGTAACTACCATGATGGGATTAATTGGAAATGCAGTGATACATCATCGGAAACATATAAACTCGATAGACACAGAGCAGATAACCACCCACATTCATGGGTATGAGTGGTTCCACGTTATCAAATCATCGCTTTTCGATCTTTTCTACCCATAATAATTGCTGAACAATGAAATTTTCGTTCGTGCGATTGTCCGGCGAAAAATTGTCATTTCACATACATAGTAAAGTTCGACACCTTAAATATCAAAGACCAGGGCTCTCTCAGGTAAGCATCCATTTCGGTGGACTTCTGATATAACCACTTACCAACCAAAGCAGTAACACAAAAATTTAAGCGAGAACCACTATACATGAAAAGTCCTAATCTTTGATTGGGCTGATTTGTTTTTCTCTACCACAATCTTAATTTTATGAACAGTAGACACTCATACTCTTCTGGTAGTCTTCTCGGGTGCATTCTCTTGTTTTGGTAATTATATCTGTTTAGGGACCTTATGAATTTTGTTCAATATTAACGTGTAACGTACAAACTATTACTTAATGAAGTTAATCTTTGACATTTTTAATTTTGTGCCTGCAAAAACACTAGGAATTATATGTTCATCTTGGAATATGTAGTTTTACTTTGTATCCAACTTTTCTCTGTCACTCATATATAAACTTACTCAACGAATCAGTTTATATCTGTTATGTCGCCTTCCCACTTGGGTTCCTCAGTATATCGTGTCATAACCGGCCAACTATTGTCCATCATTGCTGACCACCAAGTTAAAATAATCTTGCAGACAGACTGCACTCAATGTTTGGTGTGTGTTTTTAGAATATGAAGTGAAGGTCGGCATTGTGTTCATGATTTTTGAATAGCCCAGATGTTGCGTGATGACAATACTTGTATCCATTCAAGTAATGTCCTTTAACTACAGTGCATGGATTTATATATTCTAGTGTGCAAAAGAAATCATCCTTTGATGTGGCGGCAGACTATAGAAAATGAGAAATCTAAGTCATTTGACACATCTCCTAACCGATAAATATTCTTTTTATATCGGTCTAATGTTACAGTTGGGGCAAGGTCGTGGCTTGTTGTTCCAACTCTTTGTATTCAACCGACTTTAACTAGTTTCAAGTAGATGCATAGTGGTTCTGTTAGACTGAAAGTCGGATAGTGAGAAATGATTAGAGTTCAAATTACCGGTTATATTTTTGTACCATAAATTAGATTTTAATTTACGAATATTAGCTTAAAATGGCGATTAGGTCAAAGCTCTTTCTCCACCTATAATAAACGTGGGCAATTTATAATGATTATATAATTTAATTGCAGAAATCCCTGGCAAATTTGCATATTACTTTCGTCTATGTTAGATATAAGAGTACTGTTCTATATGCGTTTAGATCTCCTTCCCTTTGTCAAGAATAATGTTGCGGGTACTGTACCCGTTTCACCGATGCTCA
>CAJDSM010038219.1:7548-27015 GCA_903981925.1 Ostrea lurida
TAGGTTTGCTGTTTTTGTGTTGACGTTGTCCATGTGTTTGGTTTGCTGGATGCTGTTTTGTGTAGACGTTTTGTCCTTGTGTTTAGCTATAGGTTTCCTGAATGCTGTTTTGTCCTTGTGTTTAGGTTTTTGCTGGATGCTGTTTTTGTGATAGACGTTTTGTCTTGTGTTATAGGTTTGCTGTTTCTGTGTAGACGTTTTGTCCATGTGTTTTAGTTGGCTGGATGCTGTTTTGGTGTAGACGTTTTGTCCCTTGTGTTTAGGTTTGCTGAAATGCTGTTGTTGTGTTAGACGTTTTTGTCCATGTGTTTAGGTTTCTGAATGCCTGTTTTGTGTAGACGTTTTGTCCTTGTGTTTAAGGTTTGCGGATGCTGTTTTGGTGTAGACGTTTTTGTCCTTGTGTTTAGGTTTCCTGGATGCCTGTTTTTGGTGTAGACGTTTTTGTCCTTGTGTTTAGGTTGATGGATGCTGTTTTTTATCCTTGTTTTTTCAGTTCGCTGGATGCTGTTTTTGTGTTGGCATAATTTTTGTAGGTGTAATTTTATACGTTGGTGCGTTTCAATTCTCGTTGTGTTTTTGTTTCCGTAGTTATGCTTTTTGCCATCGTGATTTAGATTTTCTGGATGCCTTTTTTCTTCACAAGTGGTAAATGCGTTTGTTCTCTCGGTGTATGCGTTTTCTTCTGTGTTTAGTTTGCTTGGATGCCTCCCGGAGCCGTACCGAATCGCTACACGATTAACACACAACTTCCTGTCCGATGGAAACCAACGCCATATAAGCTACACCTAACAAACCAACTCCATCATCGGCTGGACTATTCAGCGTCTTCATTATCATAAGTTTGTCACGTGACAAACGACTAAATTAAAATGTTACAAATAAACATTCACTTTTTTAATGCGTGCGTGCGACATGCTGTGGTAGGTTGTCTTCTTGGAGAGTGGATGATTGTGAATCCTTATCCAAAAATATTTTTTTCAATGTATGTGCTTGTTGCCTGACGCCCCCCCCCCCCCCCCTCCCGTTTCATTTGTTTCTTGCCGACTTTTTGTACCTTTTTTTTTTCTGTTATTAATGAAAATATCTCACACGAATATCTTTTACCATGTCATAGAGAAATATAGAATAGGTTACAAACGTCAAGCAGACTGCAATCGGAAATTTCATTGGAAGGAAAGTCTATGACTTAAAAGAAATGAATCTTTGTGTAAAGCGGAGGGAATCGGATCCAGCTATTTGTGTGACAAATTAAAATTACACAAAGTACAACAGTAAAAGTATAAAGATTTACATTATCCAACAATATACAAAGTACACAAAGGTAAACAAAATCAATTAAATGTATTTTTTTGTTATTAATTGTTTTATCATACTAAAGTTAACCGAAAATATAATAAAAGCACCTAAAACGCTTTAAAAACCCTTATCCCCAAGTCTCCTAGACTACCCCCCTCCTTCTTATCCAACAAAACTGAAAATAATAGATGCGTGGTTTCCGTAATTTTATGAGGAGTAAATATGATGGATATTTTCTTAAACACGTACAGTGTCTACATGTATGAGATTTTTATGATTTTCCAGGAATATATCGTCATCAATAAATAAAAAAGCAATCAAGTTTCAACTTGCAACCACTGTATATTGTAGATTGTTTTGCAGAAAATGTGAGCTGTAATTGGTAAAAAAACCAACACATGGAACTTAAAAAATTTGGACAACAGGGAAAAAAGCATTAAAAAGTTGAAAATTAATTAAAAATTCACGAATTGCTGTTATCATATGACACTGGCAAAAATCATATCTTACCATATCAAGTATACGATATCGATCAGCATCAGGTGCTTCGAAGTGAAGATGCACCAGGTGTCGCTGAACCCGAGAAGCGGAAGAGACTGCTCAAATTTTGTCAGAGAGATGGACACGGAATAAGTTACTTCTCCACCATGTAATTAATCTACAATATTCCGCTCTATCAAGTTCGATATGCTTTTGACAAACAAATTATTCAAAATCAGCATTTACAAATTCTATGGTAGTATATAGGCGATCTAGTCTCCAGTAGAACTGCTATGGGTCAAAATGTATGACATGTTTCATTCCAATTCGTTATTTACACACTGATTATCGAGTTGTAGGGCTCACGGCGATATGACCGGTTGACAGGGAATTCATACTCCTCAAATGCACCTGATCCCACCTCAGGTGTCCGGGGTCCGTGTTTACCTGATCCCACCTCAGGGTGTGTCGGGGGTCCGTGTTTACCTGATCCACCGTCAGGTGTGGTCCGGAGTTCCGTGTTTGCTCAATCCTTATAGGAATTAGGAGTTGATAACTGTTTTTGTTATCTGTCGAAGACATTTATAATGCATCGTTCAACACAATATACAGCTAATTGATTTTGTGTTAAAGTATATCTTGCAAAGCAAAACAATTCTTTGTAGATTTTATGATTAAGATAGTTCAAACAACTTGAATAATCTTTGCGGGTGCATTTCCACGTTGACATTGGAGGTTCTGTGGTTTATAATCATCAACTTTGATCATGAGCTGAACAGTATCAATAGAAAATCTACGATAGAAAATTTGTTGATTTTATTTTAATCATACGAAATTTTCATCCGCAAGCAATCAATTTCAAATCGTGATGGTTCAGCGTCATTTAAGCAGCGTTATCTAGCCAGCCAGGGAAACGGACACGTTCTCGACAATTGATCTCTTATTGGGTGTCAATTATGTACTTACGACACATACATTAAACATAATTGGAAATATTTTTCAAACATGTTTTGTGATCATTGCGCTGTAATAATCGCGGCCTAAATTAAGTTAATAATCCGAGATGCTTGTAACATCCAAGTTTTTCTCTGGCGCGTTTCTTTTACATAAAAAAAAATTGAATAAAATAAAAAAAAAAAAAAAAAAAAAGACACGAATGCCCCTGCCTGCAGTAAAGCCCATGTAGGAAATCCCTTCATAGGGTTAAGTGACATCCAGATTTTTATTTTTTTTTCAAATTAAAAGTGCAATTCAATTTTCTTAAAATTGCAATCAGTTCAAATATTTTGAAAAGCATTCCGTAAAAGCATCAAGAATAACTGAAATATACTACCTGCATAGAAAAGTCTATCATATACTAGGTACATGTTAATCAACGTTTCAAAAAAAAGTCCGGAAACTGGCATGGTCGTAATACCCGGTAGTAATCATTAAAAGTTAAAGTGACTAATCAACGAACCGAAACAGATCTCAAACTCGATCCTAAGTCAGTAATAACTAGTATACACCTCCATACACAAAATCAGTTCAACACATCAAGGGGTTTAGGCAAAAAAAAAAAAAAAAGAAAAGGCCAGAAACTTGTTGCGGTAAATTTTCTTAGTTATATACACCTGCATACAAAAAATCTCAAGGGGTCCAGAAAAAAAAAATTGGAAAACTGCTCGTCGCGTAATGGCGGACAAGGGTAAAATGCCCCGCCGGCTCACATTTTGGCGGGGCATAAAACAAGAGGTACTGTGAGCAATGCTCACTAAAGGATACCCCCCGCTTTACCCCAATCTTCCCGAAAGGTATTGTTAACTGTTCAAGAATTTGAAATGGAAATCAAACTTTTGCTACTTTATGTCCAGAGAGCTTGACCTTTGACCTTTTGAACCCAAATTCAATAGGAAAACATCTTTGATTCATGAACAGTTCATTTTATGACATGGTGATTCTAGGTTGAAAGTATAATGCTCTACAGCCCAAACTTCCATGTCCAGTGCGGTTGACCTTTTGACCCTACATCTTCGTCCCATGAGTAGTCCATATGTTATGATATGTAACTCTAGACAGCATAGATAATCCTCTAGAGCACAATAATCATATTGCTACTTCGATGTCCAGTGTGTTTGACTTTTGACCCCAAAATCAATAGGGAACATCTTCGCCCACAAGTAGTCCATATGTATGATATGGTGACTAGGTGGAAAGGATAACGCTTTAGAGCCCGGAAAACATTTTGCTACTTCCATGTCCAGTGCCTTGCCTTGACCTTTTGACCCCGAAATCGATAGGAACATCTTTGTCCCATGGGTAGTCCATATGTGCAATATGGTTACTCTAGGTGAAAGGATAACACTTTAAAGCCCGGAAAACCATTGCTTTACAGACGGATGGACGGACAACCCGATTCCAGAATACCCCCCCCCCCCCACGACATCGTTGCGGGGGGTATAAAAAGAAAATTTCTATGATGAAAGGTATTATGTTAGTACTAATGGGGGTAAGGATTTAGATGTACATGGAGAACGGTATGTGAATGGCGAGAGTAGCATAATGCTGCACGTGCAATGATGCAGTCTATTGTGTGGAAATAAATTATGCTGGCGGTCGGCCATAAGTTCAAACATTGATTTATTAATTGGAATTACCCAGTAATTTCTTCCGCACCCGAGGATAAAGCAGAGACTTACTGCGCGCAGTATTATGCTTCGAAGGCTGAAGGGCGTGTCCTTCGACAGTGAAAGATTGTGTGGGTTTATCAGTCGAGTGGGCTGATGGACTACACAGAACACAAAACTGATTGTGTAGGATCGGAAAATATGCTTAAGGATTCTGAAGAGGAAGTGAAAAAGAAAATATTGAAGGAGGAAGTTAAACGAAATTGGTCACCTATTAATGTTGAAAATATCAGATATTGTAACGAAGAGCGAGTGCACGGATGTGAGGCTGATTATGTAATCACCGTTTTATAAGACCTCTCCCCAGAGATAACGGTTTTCAAAGATGATCATAAATGTCAGTCTGCAACTTAAAATAAATTAAAAGAAGTCACATCAGATAAAGGAAATGCCAATGCTGTGTCAAACCAATCTGAATGCAGTAAAGTGTGATGTTCCCGAAATAGCAAACTGCTGAGTCAACGCTGACGAGAGAGAATATTAAAGAGACTTGGTGTGTAAGTGTGAGCTAACTGAATGTAATTGCGAACTTTTTGAATGCGAGTCGAGAAAGTAAATTTGTTACAACTGTAGTTTTTTTTATATGCTACATGCCCGTCCAATCGACTGACAGCAGTGGTATCCAGGAATTGAAGGGGTGCAATTTCATGAGTCTGGGAATGTCCAGTAGGTCCAGGTCACGGCCCTATTGTTGAAATTATAGACCTGTTCATCGAATACTAATCGAAATATCTTAGCTATATACATAATAATGTTGTGTCGTGGCCTTGTATTAATTGCATTTTGTTCATGGTAACTTGTAAACTTGCTTCAGGCAATGGCTTTATTATGGTGTTCAAAGCAGTTGATGCTCGTATTTGACATACAGGTTGCTCATGGCCAAACAATACACCCGACGTGACTGACCAAATAAAAAAAAATGCCAGAAACAAAACCAAAAACAACAACAAAATATAAAAAGACACCACTCCCCCCCAAACCCCATGCAATTAGAGAGAGAGAAGAAGAGAGAGAGAAGGCATTTTTATTATCCTGCAGTTAAAAGATTCAACAGCAGGCCTCTTTCTAGTACGAGTTTTGTTCTATGATACTCGTCTGCGCGTTTACGCCCAGGGCCTTCATTATTAAATTACAACTGGTAGAATCATATGTAATTGAATTGTCTAAATTGCAACGGATTCCTAATTAAGGATCGATGGATATTGATCAGTTCGAATTGTTCATACTTTATAGATACTGTGGTTATTGAAGATTAAAAGCGATTAACGTACAAGTAGACTAGATCTTAGATATCAAAACTAATTAAGATTGTTTCTTTGTACAAGAAACCCAGTCTATGATAGCTTGTGATAGCTTGAAGTCATTGGAGTGTAAGACTTGTATTGAATGGGAATTAGTGTAAAATGCCTAGGCGAAATTACTGAATGACGATATTGTGCAATTCTGTTGGGTTTTTTCCCCATTCTGCTAGTTATCCTAGCCAGATTGAAGCATTCCACGCAAAATATGAATTAAACTAGTCTTGTAAGCTGATAGATGCTCCCGAACTGCATATTAATAGATCTAACAAATGAAATACTTCATCTGACGAATGACTTGTACAGCACTGATCAATACCTCAGTGTTGAAATGAAGGGTTTTTAATATATAACGTAAATGTTGAGTGACCTCAACCTTTACAAAATGACCTTGAGTGATCTTTGCCTGTTAATCATAATGTATGAACAATACATGTTTTAAAAAAAAACTTGAACTAAGGAACTTTTTCCTCATACGAGGTATATATGTCTTCTGAATGACCTTAACCTTTAAAAAGTTACCTTGAGAGATATTGGACCAAAAGTTCATTAACTGTTGAAATATGTTTCAAATAAAGATTTATTTTCATGTATAAGATATATATTCTGAATCACCTTTGACTGAAAGCTTATATTTGTGTGATATATGATATATTTATGTAGCAATATCCATCATCAACTGCATATGGTGTGTATACATGTCTCTTAACTTATTCGATACGCAAGAGCTTGTTCTGCGTATGATCAGATTTTGAATCGAGGCAAGCTACTTACAGACAAGTTGTTTGTTGCAGGGGTTTCAACAGTCACGTTTAAAGGCAGCATTTCGTAATACTATGGTCGTTATAACTATTTAGTTTACCAATATGACCTACCATTGAGTCAAATGCTGTCTGATGTGTTTCATAGCCATTTGTTGGAGGTCCGTGTTGCCCTACACTCGATTTTATATGTTTTCGGCTCACCTTAGGCTCAGGTGAGCTATTCTGATCCCTTTTGTCCGTCGTCTGTCTGTCTGTTAACTTTTTACATATCGTCTTCTTCTCAAGAACCGCCGGGCCAAATTAAACCAAACTTGGTACAAATTATCCTTGGGTGAAGGGAAATCAAGTTTGTTCAAATGAAGACCAGGCCCCCATCAAAGGGGAGATAATCACGAAAATGCAAAAATAGGATGGTGGCATTTAAAAATCTTCTTCTCAAGAACCACTGGGCCAGAAATGCTGAAATTCATATGAAAGCTTCCTGATATAGTGGAGATTCAAGTTTGTTCAAATCATGACCCCGGGGGTACAATGAGACCACAATAGGGGATCAAAGTTTTACATATGATTTATATAGGTGAAAATCTTTAAAAATCATCTCTAGAACCACTGGGCCAGAAAAGCTGAAATTATATGAAAGCTTCCTGATATAGTGGAGATTCAAGTTTGTTCAAATCATGACCCCCGGGGGTACGATGGGTCCCGAATAGGGGATCAAAGTTTTACAGATGATTATCTAGGAAAAGAACCACTGGGCCAGAAAAGCTGAAAATTCAAATTTATATGGAAGCTTCCTGATATAGTGGAGATTCAAGTTTGTTCAAATCATGACCGCCAGTGTACGATTGATTGATTGATTATTTATTGTTTTACGTCCCACCGAGAATATTTCACTCGTATGGGGACGTCACCATTTGCCGGTGAAGGACTGCAAATTTTGGACCTATGCTCGGCACTCAGGGCCTTTTGAGCAGGGAGGGATCTTTATCGTGCACAACCTGCTGTGACACGGGGCCTCGGTTTTTCCATGATGAGACCGGAAAAACCGAGGTCCTATGTCACAGCACGTGTGGCTTGATAGAACTCTCCTGCTCAAAGGCCATAAAAGCCGAGCATAGGCCTAAATTTTGCAGCCCTCCACCGGTAATGGTGACGTCTCCATATGAGTGAAATATTCTCGAGTGGGACGTAAAACAAAGAATAAATCAGGACGTAAAACAAGAAATAATCAATCTTTATTACAAGTCCCAAACATTTTGACCTCCTGACGTTGACCTTGAATTTTTACCTTTTCAAAAACTTTAATATTGGTCATAACTTTTGAATGGTAAGTGATAGGACTTTCATATTTCACATGTGTATTCTTTATGACATACCCTTTCCACTGGTACCAAATGACCTCCTTACCTTGAAGTTTGACCTACTTTTCAAAAACTTTTAACATTGGCCTTAACGTTTGAACGGTAAGTGATATACTTTTCACATTTCACATGTGGAATCCGGGGGCATATCAGTGTTTCACAAACACATCTCTTTTTTTCAAATTTGGGCTATATCTTGCAAGACAACTTTGTTGATTGTGGAATTATGAATTACAGGAACTTTTTTTCCCTAATTGATACTATGATTGATTGATTGATTATTTATTGTTTTACGTCCCACTCGAGAATATTTCACACATATGGAGACGTCACCATTGCCGGTGAAGGGATGCAAATTTAGGTCTGTGCTCGGCACTAAAGGCCTTTGAGTAGTGAGGGATCTTTTATCGTGCCACACCTGCTGTGACATGGGACCTCGGTTTTTGCGGTCTCATCCGAATGACCGCCCCATTTAGTCGCCTCTTCGCTTACGACACGCAAGGGGATGCTGGGGACCTATTCTGACCCAGACCCCCACGGGTCAATATTACTACTATGTCTTGTAAAACAAATTTGTTGAAGTTGGTTGGCTGCTTAGGTTGTTTGTTTTACATCACATCGATAGTTTTTAATAACTTTTGATAACTTTTACCTGATCAAGACAATGGGCTCACGGCGGGTGTGACCGGTCAACAGGGGATGCTTACTCCTCCTAGGCACCTGATCCCACCTTTGGTGTGTCCAGGGGTCCGTGATTGCCCCACTCTTGTTTTTGTATTCTGTTTAGGACTTACGAGATTGATCACTGTTCGTTATCTTTGCCTTTACAATGAGACATCACCAGTTGTAGGTGACATACCACAAACTTAGCGCCTACCGCGACAAGGGGTCTATGAGGAACACATCCGAAAAACTTGAGATTTTCACTTCAGGCTTTCTACTGGTCTTACTTTTTCCTACTTTTCTTCTTTGGTCCTACTTTTTCCTACTTTCCCATAAAATCCTCCAACTATTACTACTTTTTAATCACAAAAGTGAAAAGCTAAAAAATATGATAATGCAGTAGAAAAGACTTTAGGGAAAACTAAAAGTGAAATAAACAGATATAAGTCAAACTGTGTGAGTAAAAGATAATATTGTTGATCTATTCTAAAAGTATTAGTTAGTATATTCACAGATGCAAAGTATCATTCATTTTCCTGGTGGAAGACTGATACCATCTTGATGAGACTGTTGATTGAGCTAGTGTTACTCACAAGTGATTGATGCTGTTCAGGTCACATGTGAGGTAATATTAAGATATGATGCTTTGTTTGAAATTGAAATGACTTTATGTTGCATGCATGTACTTCTTTACGAACTTAAATGTACACTGCAGCACATAATTACTTAATAACTAGTGACACATTTTGCCAACATATACTTGCATGTACATGTGCTAAATATTACTGTTTTATGTAGATATTAATCTCCCAATGATGTTTAACTAAGGGAGATGTGTTTATCCAAGATTATTTTATTGTGTCATTTGGTATATATATAAATAGCCGAAGTTAACATTGTGTTAAGCATAATCATAATTCCAAATAAACATACACAAAGTCGAGGTTGTAGTCTAATTTTCTAATTTAACTTGCAACCAAACAATATCTTCTCTGTTTTGTAAGTGTACATATTAACATGCATGTAGTGTAACAAGGAAGGAAACTGATTGTTTGCCTTTATATTTTGTAAGTGTACATATTAACATGCATTTAGTGTAACTGATTGTTTGCTTTTAAAAGTTGATTTGAGTAAATCACTGGGGAAAAAATCCAACATTACAGGCGAACACTGCCAGTTTCCAGTATTGTCAAGATGATTATACAGTCTGAGACTGCATCTGTGAGTACGAATAAAAATGATCACCAAAAGATGGTATGTCTCCTACTTTTTCTGGTAAATTTCCTACTGACTTATTCCTACTTTTTTCCTACTATTTCAAATAGTTTACTCCTACCTTTTTCCTACTTTTTCATCAAAGTAGAGTAGAAAGCTTGTCACTTCTAAATGCCAAGCGCACGTGCGGGGCTTGGAGTCATGACTTCCACGTTATGATCGCTCTACCACTGAGCTACAAAGACCGGTACTTCTGCACTATCCGATTGCTATAGTCATTCATGGTCATTCATATGTGTCCCTTCATTTTGCGGAGCATTTTACGGATTCTATTTTCAGTTTTTGTCAGTTGATTTTGTCATGTATGGTGAGCCGTTTTACTATTCATTCGGAAAACAATGAATACACCATATACATTTTTATATGATATGGGGGGTATACTGGAATCGGGTTGTCTGTCCGTCCGTCTGTAGACACAATGGTTTCCGGGCTCTAAAGTGTTATCCTTTTCACTTAGAGTAACCATATTGCACATATGGACTACCCATGGGATGAAGATGTTCCCTATCATTTATGGGGTCAAAAGGTCAAAGGTCAAGCATACTGGACAATGAAGTAGCAAAATGGTTTCCGGGCTCTAAAGTGTTATCCTTTTCACCTAGAGTAACCATATTGCACATATGGACTACCCATGGGATGAAGATGTTCCCTATCATTTATGGGGTCAAAAGGTCAAAGGTCAAGCATACTGGACAATGAAGTAGCAAAATGGTTTACAGGCTCTAAAGTGTTATCCGTTCCACCTAGAGTCACCATATCATACATATTATATGGACTACTTATAGGACGAAATGTTCCCTATTGAATTTGGGGTCCAAAGGTCAAGCACACTGGACAATGAAGTAGCAAAATGGTTTCCGGGCTCTAAAATGTTATCCTTTCCACCTAGAGTCCACATATCATACATATGGACTACTTATGGGACGAAGATGTTCCCTATTGATTTTGGGTTCAAAAGGTCAAAGGTCAAGCACACTGGACAATGAAGTAGCAAATTGTTTCCGGGTTCTAAAGTGTTATCATTTCCACCTAGAGTCACCATATCATACATATGGACTACTCATGGGACGAAGATTTTCCCTATTGAATGTATGGTCAAAAGGTCAACGGTCAAATGCACTGGACATGGAAGTACCAATGTGAATTTTGGGCTGTAGAGCATTATACTTTCAATCTAGAATCACCATGTCATACAAATGAACTGTCCATGAGTCAAGGATGTTTCTTATTGAATTTGGGTTCAAAAGGTCAAAGGTCAAGCTCTCTGGACATAAAGGTAGCGATATGATTTCTATTTCAAATTCTTGAACAGTTAACAATACCGTTCGGGAGATTGGGTAAGCGGGGGGGGGGGGGGTATCTTAGTGAGCATTGCTCACAGTACCGACTGTTTTTTTTTTTTACAGTCCTCATCAAATTGTTGAGAATTATCCCCACCCCCGCGTTGTATACAGAAAGCTTTAACCTAAGCGTTCAAAAGAGGTACTAGTAAAATGTCTCCGAGTTAAACAGGTATACTGTGTCTCTCCATCATTTCAACTCTGGTCCAATGCACGATGACACGGAATACTCACCGAGCGAAAGTTTCTAAATATTTTTAAAGGGACATGGACACGTTTTGAACTAAAAATGTTCAAATTTTAGATTGCCAATTTTGATGTTTATAATGCTTAATCAAGTTATTTCTAGGGGTCAGCAAAGATTTCAATGTCAGTTGTTGAATCAATAAAACACAGTGCTCACAATTCTTTGTTATGTAAACAATGCTCGTGCCTTGTTTTTGTTTACATAAAGTTTGCTTCACAGAAAATACCATGTTTAAAACAAAAGAAGATGTGAAAAACACTAGGAGATGTTTAATTGTGTTCAGAATGAATTTGTACGTTGAAAAAATTCTGCCTTAAACGGAACGTTTACTAGCATATATATATTCAATATATGTAAATAAAACATGGCAGGATCCTTGTTTACATAACATCGACATTGTAAGTGCTGTATCTCACTTGTACCTCAACAAATGACATCCACATTTTTGCTGACTATTATATAGAAATACCTTAGTTAAGCATTGTAAACATTAAAAATGGAAATTTAAAATTTGAACATTTTTAGCTCAAAACGTGCATGCCCCTTTAAAAGAGACAAGGGAATCTAGACCTGAATACTTGACACAGTTTCTAGCGGTTGAAGCAATCGCTTGTAATTTTAGGCATGCTGATTCATAGTGGATCACACTGGAGTGCACTTGATATGGTAATATTTGTGCATCAACAGACATAATGTCCCTGCGATATTCATATATTCAAGTACAATAGAATTTGTTTTAATACATGTGTATGCTTATTTCCATTTTTTGCCAAGGGATATGAGGGAGTGGGTAACAACAATATAAACATCTCTAAATGTAAGTTTGATTTCCTTATGCCATCCCAAAGACCGAGAACTTTTCCGCCATATGTGCTTGAACTTTGTGCAAAGAAGAAATGACATGTATCTCTTTAGCTTTGAGAGATATATTTCAGTCAGAGAATTTTTTGGAATCTTTTAACAAAGATATAACACTTTTACATGAATAATGAAAGAGTTGTTTTCGTTTAAAGTTGCACCTCTAAAGATTAAAAGACATCTCTTGAAATGTATCTTTTTTTGTATGAAGAGTAAAGCTTCTTGCTATAGACGTCATTTAAACCAGAACTAACTAGAATATGAGTACATATAATTCATTTCATTTTGACCATATGGCAATATATTTGTGCGGTGATGCATACAGAATGTGTGAGGACATAACAATGCATGGTATACGTTATCTGGCATAAGCTTTTGTAACGACCCTGTAATACAGTAGTTTAACAAGTGGCCATTTGCCTAGCGTACTTTCAGTGGAGTAGAATAAAACTTTGACAGCCTGTGTTAATAGTGTGTATCATACTTGTATATTCATAATGGACTTTGTAGTGTTTCCTTGCGGGCTGTATACTGCTTTGCTACGCTGACCCCATTTGAATATTCAAATGCCTGAAAAATACTCTTATATTTCTGAACAAGTTCAATGATGACTGATTAAAGGTGTATTCTGTAATTCGTTCTCTGTAATTCCCCCAATCCATTTATTCTGGAGAAAGCTAATAGGCCGGTATTAGTACGTCTATAAAATGACGTGTGTGATTAGTCTGTATAGTATGTATAAATATGGTAAAATAGCAGTCCCGTGGTGAAGCATTGTGGAATCCGATCGATATAATAAACAGTATGCGAAAATTATGCGGGGGCAAGCAGAAATTCTATGGAGAATTCATTTGGTTTAAATTAAGAATAATGAAAACCTGCAGATAATGAAAAAAAACCATTTTCGATCCGATATTCTAAGGAAGTAGGGTGTTGACGGGTTTTCGTGGAGAGAGAGAGAGAGAGAGAGAGAGAGAGAGAGAGAGAGAGAGAGAGAGAGAGAGAGAGAGAGAGAGGCTATTTCAAATATGTGGGGGAGCATAGTGTTTTCTTTTCTCACAATTTTAGAATCTAGATTTCAAGTGCAAAGTCTTGTATCTTGAAATGCCTAAATGCACCCCAACTCCCAGTATTCTTTATTTTTGTGCTTTAATTTTATTTTTAAATCAAAAATATTCTGTAAACAAGTAATTTTTTTTTCTTATTTTCGTGTAACAGAAGAGCTATATTTACTATATTGCATTCTTTACAGTTTCTGCTAGGAGAATTCCGTTTGTGTTTTTGGCTCTACTAAACGGAAAGTACCTGCTTATTAAATTTATGTAATATGATGAACCATCACACGATGTGGAATAGCGAGAGTTTGGAGAGGAGAGGGCGGGACCCGCACATTGATATTTCACGTAAACTTTACATGTATGTGTGTAAAGGACGGGGGTCTTAGTGCGGAAAAGCGACAGCTTGGAGAGGGCGGGGATTACAAATTAACATTACATGTAAACTTAACATGTGTGTGTGTAAACGTATCGAGTCTCCATTCTATAGAGTTTGATTGGTATTTTTTGTAGAGAGTTGTTATTTTGCGTTCTGATTCCCAACTTCCAAAGTTTCTGAAGAAATACTATTTATATGGTACACGTATTCAATATACACTGTATGCATGAGACAGGTACTTTTAGTGGGAGTACTTGCCTCGGGTACTTGCCCTACCTCAGATCAACGAAAACTACGATCTATGCAAGGACACAATCGTTTATTGACGAGAACAGATTTCAATATTTTAATGCTTGCGCCCACGCGTTTTAACATGTAGCGGTTGTTTACAAATAACAAGTACTAGTATAGTTTGTTTTTGGTTTTTTTTTAAACAGAACTTGTCTTTATGAACAATCTATTAAGTACGATAAATTTGAAATAGAAACATTCATTTACTAGATAGAAATATGTACATGTATTCTGAAGGCCTCGCAACCGGGAGGTCGCGAGTTTGAACCTCGCTCGTGCCATGACCGCATCAAACTTAAGACGTAAAAATAAGTAGCGATTGTTCCTTCGCCAACCACTCTGCATTTAGAAGCGAGAATCTCAACAAAGACTATTTCTGTTACTCATTGATTTATAGAAACGTTTTTGTTATAAAAAACGTTTCCATGTGCGTTGCAAGTTACATGAATTAGATTAAAAGGTTAGTTTCATTACATTTCAATTTTCTTCTCTTCGTTCGCTTTCTGTTTTTTAAAATCGAAAAATCTTGTAAAATTATTAAGTCGTACATGAATTAGATCACCATCAAATTGAACAGAATTTCAACCAATGAAACAAATCAGAATTTTAACGTCATGTATTATCTACCTATCACAGTGGAGAGGAAGTGCATTAAAATACTAAGTTATGAATATAGCTGAATATTTCAAATAGGTATTGTTTCAGTAACCATTGCTGAGGTTTAAGAATGGAGCTCTTGAACTGCTACATTGTAAGAGAAACGAGCGGAAAACAGCTCATATTCAACTGTAATTACGTAAACAATGCTTAAAAAAGCCTAGATGATAAATATTTAATGCAAATGTTCCCAATAAGTTTGATTGATTGATTATTTACTGTTTTACGTCCCACTCGAGAATATTTCACTCATATGGAGACGTCACCATTTGCCGGTGAAGGGCTGCAAAATTTAGGCCTATGCTCGACACTCAGGGCCTTTGAGCAGGGAGGGATCTTTTTCGTGCCACACCTGCTGTGACACGGGACCTCGGTTTTTCCGGTCTCATCCGAATGACCGCCCCATTCAGTCGCCTCTTACGACACGCAAGGGGATGCCCAATAAGCATTTGCACTGCGAGAACGAAGACTCATTGAGCTATTTCGGTATACATTTCACGTCTTAAAAACAATAAAGCTATTATGCTGTATGGATACATGTACTACAATTCGCATGTAAAACGAAAGGGCATACAGTCGATTCCAAAATGGCATACCAGTAATATAATGTCACCAAAAAATATTTTTTAGATGGTGTCGAAGAATGGTGAACTTTATCGCAAGAGAAAAATCAGAAACCCGTTTCATACTTTAGTGGATTTTTTGGAGAAAAATAAAAAAAAAAATGTCGAAACTTGGATTTTACTCAAATTTTGACTGCTTAAATAAGAGAAATCTCAAACTTTCCGAGAAATCTATGCCGGGAAATTTACCATAACCAAATATGAACAAAATCGTTAATTCTTGCAGATAAGGGTGATTCAGCCTTTCATGGTCACATTGTTCTTTTGATACCACTTAATTATGCCAGTACCCTAAGGGGGAAACACTGAATACCTGTGATGGGAAATATTTCCTTTTATGGTTTTTGTTCACTGCAAATCGATTTTACACATTTTTTATACGGCAAACAGACGTAATTTTTGTGCATTTTTATGTAGCACTATTAGGAAGTATAGTAATGTTCATCATCTTTTGTTGCTTTACCGACGGCTAGTCTCGTCTTGGAGGAACGGGTTTATATAAAATGCGATCTTTACTTCCGGTTTATTGATAATCTATGTCCCCTTTATTTGAAAATGCTGGTAAACATTGACGCTCAGGCAATTGTTGGACATAAGATTGTTGCACGCTTTTCCTGTTTCAATTATTGCTCCTTTTTAGCGAATGACATACGAAGGTCTTGCAAGAAGGTTAAGAGGTTTATGTCTGAGGTCAGGCTAAGTATGGCGGAAAAGTTCATAAAATTCAATAAATTGCCATTCTAAGTGTCCGTGGGTGGAATTTATCTTTGGTTCGCGTCCTGCTTTGTTGGTAGTTTAAAAGGTAATTTTCCCCTTTTCCCCCTTGAAGGTTGTTTAAAACACTGTGATTATTTGCATCAAAGTTTCTACTGTCGATAACTAAAAGTCACTGATATCTATATCTAGAACTTAAAATTGAACTGTTTTCCAAAACATCATGCTAAATAACCATTACAAACAGCAACAACTGTAAACAGTCTTATATTGATACAATAAAGATAAACACGCTCTTCATTGTGAAACAAGAAGCGGAATCATAAATACTTAATTTTCATTGTAAATACATGTATTAATATTTTAATAGTAAAGCTGAATCAGTGTAACGAGGCTAGCGCAAAAATTCTAAATCCGCCAAATTAAGAACAGCTAAAGAAATTTGGGTATGAACTCCAGCCCGCAAATTATGAAGTAAAATTTTATGATAAGGAATTAAAATGCACTCGACACAAAACAAATTGAAGTGATACTTAAATATGAAGAAAAGTAGCATTGTTTTTTTTTTTTTTTTGTTTTTTTTTGCCGGACTGATAGAATTTTTAAAATGGCCATGTGGATTCTTCTTGTGGATGTTCTTTTGGTAGTTATGTTTCTACTTTTTAGCCATTAGAATAAGATTACAAAACCAAGAGTAGAGCAAACACTAACACCGGGATACATCAGAATTGGTTCAAGTGCCTAGTTTGTTTGTTTTACGTTCTGTCGAGATTTGTTTTTCAATTATATATAACGAATACTCAATTTAAAGTCATCATTTCGCAAATGACTTGTTTCCAGATTACGCATATTATCACTAAGTCATGTATAGTTAGACTGATTTCGTTTCATGCTTTTTTTCGACTAAGGGCTCACGGCGGGTGTGACCGATCAGCAGAGGATGCTTACTCTTCCATGGCACCTGATCCTGCCTTCGCTTTTGTCGGAGGTCCGTGTTGCCCTACACTTGGTTTTGTATATGTTTTTGGGATTAACTTCGCCTATTTATATTTAGACCCATGTGTAGCCCTCAGCGTCGTGGCAGTGAGGGTTCTTTAACGTGCCAACACCCACTGTGGTCTCCGCTTAAAAGGTCATATTCGAAAAACCCGTGATTCGCACTTCTAAATGCCCATCGAGGTGCCTAGGAAGTGTAAACATCTCCTATTAGAAGATCACACCCGCAGTGCGCCCTATGTCAATCAGGTAAACGGAGTAATTCATCGTCAAAAGCTATAAAAAGTGCGAAAGACGTCAGACACTCCACCTATTAATGACAGTATTATAACGGGTTTTTACCACTTACTCTACAGGATTTGTGGACTCTTTCTCACTTCCTATGTATCGTTGATTTCTACTGGAAAAATTTACAATGAAAATGAAGTTTAAAACACAGTGTAAGACATGCATTTGTTTAGATTTTTTTAAATGTTTACTATTGAGAAATATTTTTGAGAGGTAAAAAAAAAATGTTGCTAACCTTTTTTTACTCAGTATACACATGTATATGTCTTTGAAGTCGGTTATGATGTTCAATGCAACGACATCGGTATACATGTACTTCAAACGAACTACACGTTTACCGTGACATCAAAGTAAATATATGTTTAGCGGACTTTTTTTCTGCCTATATATAGTTACGGCACTGGATTTCTTATGAACAAGTGAAAATTACGAACAGTGACTAATCTCTTAGATCCTAAATTAAAAGTACTAGTATACAAACAAAGATCCCTAGCCAAGCAGGTGGCTAGAAGGAGTGAGTATCGCCCGATCACACCTGCCGTTAGCCCTGATCTTGATCAGGTAACGCAAGTAATCCGTAGTCAAACTCAGTATGCAAACGGATATCGAACAATCGGTAAAAAGCATTAGGCGTTTGGTCCATTGTATAACTTGTATCTGTAAATAAGATCATTAATTATCTTCCACTGAGAAGAATACATCTCTTACTATGGCCTTCTTCTAGACACTTTGATATATCATGTATCGAAGGCATTGTATTTGTAAACAATTATCATTTTCAATCATTCGATATATTCCAGTGAACTCGAAATAAAAGACACCATTTGAAGAGTCTTCCACAACTGCTCTCACGCATGGATATTGTATTATAAATTTTAATGGTATACGGACAACTCTGATTTTATTCAACGTTATGGTAAACGGGATGAATCCAGCTTCTCTAATCGTCGACTTCCCATATTTATGTAATATTCCATTATCACCTGTGTACAGTGTTGATGTCTCTCGAATGATTCGATACGCAAGACCATGTTCTGCGTATGATGAGTTTTAAAATCAAGACAGGCTACTGACGAACAAGTTGGTGCTACAAGGGAGTCAATAGTCAGCATTTCGCAAATTCTATGGTCGATATAACGATCCAGTTTGCCAGTATAACATGCCAGTGGATCAAATGCCGTTTGACAAGACAGTTTCATACCAATTGCTAGGCCGTTCTTTATACACAGATTTTCACTACTACCTGATAAAGTTTAAGGATTCACAGTGGATGTGACCGGCGGACAGGGGATGCTTACTCCTGCTATGTATCTTATCTCACCTCTGGTATATTCAGAGAGCTATGTTAGCCCAACTCTAATTTGTATTCCGTATAGAAATTGAGATCGATCACTGTTCGTTATCTTCATCTTTATAGTGCGAGTATTCTGGACGTACGGCAAAATAGAGCACAGGAACACTGATTGGTTTGAAGCCAGTATTACTGAGATGGAGCCAGTCATTGATGCCAAACGCAACGCACTTATCAGCTATAAGCGTAACCCAAGTCTGAAGAACCAACAAGCATTGCAAGCTGCACGTAGAAAAGCACAGCAAACAGCACGACGTTGTGCCAACGACTTCTGGCTTCAGTTGTCGGACAACATTCAGCAAGCGTCGGATAGTGGCAACATCAGGAGCATGTACGAGGGCATCAAACAGGCGACAGGCAAACCCACAAAGAAAACTGCACCTCTGAAATCAAAGACAGGGAAAGGCATCACAGACAGGGACAAGCAAATGGGAAGATGGGTAGAGCACTACCTTGAACCCCGTCACCCAAGAAGCGTTAGACGCAATCGAAGAGCTGCCCGTACTGGAAGAGCTAGACTCTAAACCAACTATGGAGGAGCTCGGCAAAGCAATCCATGCTCTGGCCTGTGGCAGGGCACCTGGTGAAGACAGCATGGCAGGGCACCTGGTGAAGACAGCATTCCATCTGAGATCATCAAATATGGAAAGTCAGCCCTCTTGGAACCACTTCATGAACTCCTGTGTCTCTGCTGGAGTGAAGGCAAGGTACCCCAGGATATGCGCGATGCCAAGATTATCACCCTCTACAAAAACAAGGGAGACCGCAGTGACTGTAGCAACTACAGGGGAATCTCTTTACTGAGCATTGTGGGTAAAGTCTTCGCGCGCGTTGTCCTCGCTAGACTACAAGTCCTCGCCGAACT
>CAJDSM010038219.1:27040-48395 GCA_903981925.1 Ostrea lurida
CTCATCTACCCAGAGTCGCAGTGTGGCTTCAGAGCCAAGAGGTCGACAGTGGATATGATTTTCTCTGTTTGTCAGCTCCAGGAGAAATGCCGAGAACAGCAGATGCCCCTCTACATCGCGTTTATTGACCTGACGAAGGCTCTTGACCTTGTTAGCAGGAAGGCCTTTTCCAGTTGCCAAAAAAGATCGCGCTGTCCTCCCCAGCTGCTCAGCATCACTGCCTCCTTCCACGACGACATGAAGGGCACCATCAGCTATGAAGGCGAAGCCTCAGATCCATTCCCTATTCACAGCGGTGTGAAACAGGCTGTGTCCTTGCACCGACTTTGTTCGTTGTATTTTTCTCCTTATTGTCGAAGTTTGCATTCGAACAGTCCATGGAAGGGGTTCACTTGCACACCAGAAGTGATGTGGAAGCTGTTCAATCTGGCACGGCTGAGAGCAAAGACCAAGGTCCGCACAGTCCTCATAAGGAAATGCTATTTGCAGATGATGCAGCTCTGAGCTCGTACACCGAGGTAGACCTTCAGCGGTTGATGGACAGGTCTCCCACGCATGCAGGGAATTCGGGCTGACGATCAGCACCAAGAAAACTAATATGTCATGGGTCAGGATGTCCCCTCTCCACCAGCAATTTCGCATGACAACGAGGAGCTAGAAGTCACAGATCACTTCACATACCTGGGCTCAACCATCACCAGCAACCTCTCACTTCACACAGAATTAGACAAGCGCATCGCCAAAGCTGCCGCCGTCATGCAAACTGAGCAAGAGAGTGTGGAACAACAAGCAACTCACTCTTGAACACCAAACTCAAAGTCTACCAGACGTTGTACTCAGTAGCCTGCTGTACGGCAGTGAATCCTGGACAACATACGCCAGACAAGAGACCGTCTTGAAAGCTTCTACATTCGCTGTCTACGACGAATTATCTGCATCAAGTGGCAGGACAGGTCACCAACACCGAGGTGCTAGAAAAAGCGAGTTCCCTCAGCATGCATCTCATTCTCTGCCAGCGACGTTTCGATGGCTTGGTCACGTACACAGGATGGACGATGGGCGCATACCCAAAGACATGTGTGGTGAGCTAGCTTCTGGATGTCGACCAATCGGCCGTCCAGCCCTGCGTTTCAGGGATGTCTGCAAGCGAGACATGAAATTAATAAACATCAACTCTAACACCAGGGAATCGCTCGCCGACACCGCAGTGGCTGGAGATATGCGGTGAGGGAGGGAGTCAAGAGAGGTGAGGGAAGAGAAAAGAGCGTTTGAGAAGGGAGCAAGGCGAAAGAGAGGCAGCAGAACACAAGCACAAAACCACAGTCAAAGTACATGTGCGTCAACTACGGTAGAGACTGCCATGCAAGGATCGGGCTGCTGAGTCACACCCGTCGCTGCTCTCAAACTGATGAGTCCAAACCACACAGGACGCAAACCATCGTCTCCCGAGACGGAAGGATGCCTACTACTACTAATTCTGAAGATTGATGGGGACAGAAAAATCCCGTGTATTTAAAGGGGGTATTTCACGATGTGAAATAATATCGAATGCACAATTTAATGAAATCTACTAAAATGTAGGGATGAATAATTTTACCAAGTACAGCATGCAAGTACACTACTTCGAGTGAAAATGTTAGATAAGGATACTCTTATGAAGAAAACCACATCTTAGTGTTTTAGCTATGAACGATTACATATCATCTCCTTGGATCTTTTTCAGTCCACCAAGAGATTAATGACAAGTCTAATAGTATGTTAGGTTAGAGACTCAAGGTATCTGATGTGGTTTGGATCGGTGAAAACTTTTTGAAGGGCTCTAGTATGATCATTGGTAAAGTCCGGTACCAGTATTATTATTGGTATATTACAAAAAAGATCTCCTTTGAATTCCTGCACAATTGATTGAAGCTACTATTCTCAAAGATTTGCGGAATCAAATGACAAGATGCAATAGATCGTTTTTTTATATCAGACCGAAAACATAAGTAAGCGTCTGACTGAGTACTGGGAAAATAATAAATATTCCCGCCCGAGGTCGTTGCCGAGATACGAGTTCTTTCTCCCAATGACTGATCGGGTTATTTTCCGATATTCAGTCCATAACCTCTAGTGTACTTTCCAAATTCTATGCACTTCAAATACTTGAAGCACGCATTAGCGTTACATTTTTGGAACTACGCGGCTTGTATTATTTAATAGCATGTGACGTTACAATAATCGATTTTCGTTAAGAAATGTGACGTCACGAATGAGTCGATTTCATTTTGAACATATTTTATGTTTAAGATGTATGACATAAGAATGGGTGCAAGTTCTTGAAACTTTTAAAAACGCCCTCTCCTACAACTGAGTCGTAGCCTCCGATCATTTTTAGCCGGGTACCATAGCGAAGCTAGCCCGGCTATAAGAGATTGTCTATCTGCGCATAATAATCCGGAAATAACGCCCAACAACCGCCAAAAAAACTTGCACTCTGATAATCAATCCATCTTAGTTTGTTTCTGAATGCAAAATTTCGAATCAAGTTTCGATATTCAAAACATTTGAAAGTGAAGGGATCTTGTTGTAGTGTTTGCGGACAGTTTAAAAGGAAACTTTACACTGTTTCGCCAGTGAGGTAGCTTTCTGGCGATGTTGTAGAGTTTCTATCTTGATTACTCAAGTTAAGCAACGGCAAGCGTAGTCAGTACCTGGATTGTGACCTACACGTTACAATTCAGTAACTCTGGTATTTTGGCGGGAAACTTGCTTCAAGTAGAGTCTCTGCGAAGCACTGGACTTTGTGTTCATGTACGAACGTGGTTCGTCGTTAGGAAGCAGTGATTGTCGTCGAGAGCGGCGGATGCTGAAGAGGTGCCTAACATCCATAGAGAACCCACGCTAAGCTTCGGGACTTAGCTTCCCTGAGCGAGGAAAGTGTAGCGGACAGTAATGAGGATTTGAGCAACCTGGATGGATGATCCGACCGCTATACATTACATTAGCAAATTTATCAGAAGGTTTATTGTTCTCCAAAAAGATTATGTAAGTTTGCTGGTTCTTACATTGAGTGACCAATACCCGGAATTCATACCAGAATGTTCAAATGGTTATTAAAGTAAAATTGAAAAGATAAATGTACAGTTGTTGTCACACACAGCCGTAGAACAACACGGCCGCCGTTGCTCAGGGACGTATTGTACAGTAAACAACGCCCGACTAGATAACGTGACATCCAGTCCTTTATTTCCGTTTCTTAATTAAAATATACTAATGAGTTTTATGAGGAAATCGGTGATATATGAATTGGTTGGTTGCTTGATCGATTGTATATAGTTTAATGCCCACTTGAGAATGTTTTCACTCATATGGAGAGTACGTCACCATTGGCAGAAAGGGCTGCAAAATTTAGGTTTATCCCCCCTGAGCAGGAAGGTCTTTATCATGCCACCAGGAATCGGTTTTTGCGGACATATAATCAATCAAGTCTCTGCTTCTATCTATCAAAGTTTCCAGGGATGTATTATTCACATCAATAAAAAAAAAAGCTCAAGTATATTCAAAGGGATGGGTATGTATAGCCTGGACAAAAAAGAAACACACTCATTTAAAAAGTTTCGATTTCTTGAATACACTACCCGGCTAACAGTACATCAGTACTTTGATTTTATTTGGTTAGTAATCCGGGTGGTCTGTGTAAAAATTTTAAGTGCGTCGTTATTTGAGAGTTTATTCACACAGGGTGAGGCAATATGACGAAAGAAATTGTTGTTTTTCTTTTTTCCACTCTTGGAAATAGGTCAGATGCCCGTTTCATGTACTGTACTTCTCTGATGATCATGGAGTTGAAAATATTTTATGGTCAAGATATTTAATCATAGTTAATTTAGTCTGACCACTCCCATTCAGGATCTGCTGCTGTAACAGTCTCAATATAAAGAAAACGAATATCAACTTTGTTGTTTATTAAAACCAAACACTGCTTAACCGAAACGTACAATTTCTAGTAGAGCAAATTTTATAGCAAATAAAATACAATTAGAGTGCAGATATCCGAGCCAGCGATTATCATTGGACGATATTAAGCAAAATATGAATAAAAAACATGAGAAAAAACTCGAGTACCAGCCTCAAGTAAAAGGGACCAGCCCTGTTCGTCATTACGACGTAAAGATAAATGTAGTGATCGGTCAAGAAAATTTACAACATAACATGTTTCTAACATTCTGTCAAAATCAAGAAACAAATTCTCCATCTTTAGAGGTTCATTAACGACCAGCGTTAACGAGAATTGTGGTGATATGATAATGACATAGATAATTGAAACTTCAAAAATTTACACATATAAATGAAGGTACAAATACCGATCTTTATACAATATCGTTTGATAAAAAAATATATAGATGTTTGATAACTTCAAAATCTACACATTCAGTCGATGGCGAGACCAGCCCGACCACCTAATACAAACGAGAAAGTACACTACAAACAGTACAAGAATAGTACAAATACAAGTGTATCAAAGATAAAAAATAAAGTGTCTGTTCCACGTGGAACTTGCACAAAATCGTCCAGCGATTTCTTTTTACACACAATATATAGCGAAAACATTATTTGAATTCCGGCAAGCGGAATGGTCAAATCCATGACTACCTCCGGTCCTGCGGATCGCATGGAGATGACGAAAAAAAGTAGAAGAAAATGGCAATATGCCATACGGAAAGAAAATCGTAAGTCGGAACTTACACAACGGCCTACTGGAGTCTTCGGTGAAATCCTGCACACCTGGAGAAGAAAGCACAAGGATATAAGTTGTCGTACACATTTAATGCATGTCGCACTTCAAAGACATTGAAAGATTTCGTAACGTGAAATGTAATCAAATAGTACTTACCACTTGGCGTGCAAGACGAAATGAGTTGTTTGATTGATACAACTCAGGTTCTGGATGAGCGACTGGGTCACCCTGAAAGGGAGAGATTCGGTGGTATGGACGTCAGGACATGTCCATTTTGACCGATTCCAAATCCCAGCAGTCAGGATCCAGTACGTCATCCAAGGAATCGCTTTCAAAGCCCGATTCCGGTGTCAGGGCAAATGAAGAAAGGTCATCGCTGTTAACTTCTCGTCTGCTGTGCTGATTGTCTGTAGGGAGAGGAAGAGACGGTGATAGCTCATCACTGTTGGTCATCAGTTCGAGATTCTACTTTCACCTTCACGACCTGTTCTTTTGGTCTCCGTGAACTGAAGGAATTCCTCGATATCAAAGTCATTTGCAAGAGGTCGGTGTTTTCTTTGCAGGCCTCTGTTCAATGGGCTCTCTTTGACTGTGATCTTCCCCTCGCAACTTTTTGAAGCAAGGCGATTTCTTCTTCTCTCGTCAGCGAAAAATCATCAATTTCATTGAAGAATGAAATCAACGTAAAATGCATCTAGGCTTGGTAAGAGTTTACGCGGCTCACCTGCTGGATTATAACTTTTGCGTGCGCTCACCAACTGGATTTGTGAGCGGATTTTCGGTGATCTGTCTCTGTTTTAAAGCACAAAGTGTTTAGGACTAGCACTGGGTCTATAGATTTGCTGTCTTTCACGGAGTGAACAGACTCACATTTTGTGGGAGGTTCTGGAGACAGAGACTGGTGAAGGTTCAGTGTGAGATAACAAGCTGGGACACTCACGTCTTGGGACAACTTGTTCCAGTGGTTTTCTTCGTACATGGGTTTAGGTGGAAAACATCTGGCAGTAGCTCTTTTCTTTCGGGACATCATAACGGTTGGAAAGGTTGTGGCGTACATGACCTGCATGGGCCCTTGTCCCATCCGTGATGATAATCACTGCGCCGACTAGAGGACCAAACGAGTTTCTGTAAATATTGCTTTCAAAAGAGGATGGTAGTGGGGTCGTCTCTTGTTGTGGAGAATACGTATTTCTGTGAGCGAGACTGTTCACCATTCGCGCAACCTTTACCGGTGCTTGCATGTATAGTTTCTTGAATCTTCCTCTTCAAAGTTTTAAAGTGTCTGTATGACCCTGTCGTCCGATTTGGTTGGTAACCGTTCTTCAATGAACATAGCTGTCTGTTTGGGCTACCAGGGTTCTGCATATTAAGTTGGTGTTTGTGCAGTAAGCGAAATATCGAAAGGCTGTTGACGAGAGAAGAAGGTTTGAGGAAGGATGCCGGAGGTGGAGAAATGACATTTCCATGGCCTGGTGCTATGGAGCACAAAACGCGGTGCCAAAAAAGAAATCGGGGGAGCGAGCTGCATATACAGGGCAAATATGCTGACCCTGAACTTTAAATTGTAAGGCTTCTTCTCACTGGAACACAAAGCAAAACAATTATTATTAATCTACTCGAACTGATAGAGGAATATGTCTGCAAATTGGTTATTTCGATGCAAGTGTATTAAGAGCGCGTTAGTACCTTATGACTTGGTTGATGCAGAGGATGACGGGTCGTCGCTATTGGGAAAGCAGGGCTATGGCGCACATGCATTACAATGTTGGACCCAGATTCATTTCATTATGATGTGACCATGCGCACAGTTCATGCAACCCATTTCGTGTCGGGACTTGATCACTGTAAGAGAATTTTAGAACATTATTGCATCACGTGTGCATACCAACATCAAGCAACGGAATGCGGTTAATGAAACTAAAGATGGGAAAAATACTGTAACTACATTGCACATGCTTCTCTCGGGCTTCATAAATGTCTTCGGGATGAGTAAAGAGTACATGATTGTTGCAGATGTCTTCATTTTTAACGTCCAAGATGGTATTCTCCATTCTCGGTAGCTCAATGAAGTTCATGTCCGAGTTTGAATGTACGCTTTTGAACACCATGGTGTTGTTCTGAATGAGACTTTCTTTGATGTCAGAGATGGATGAGAGGGAGAACACTGCATAACACCTTGTTGTTCCGTGCCTGGTCCTGCCCTGGCACAATTGCAAAGTGTTCCTTCACATGCATCACCTATAGAAAATTAGACATAAATTGATGTATTCCCACGGTCTCTCTTACACAGAACATTTTCTTTCTTGTAAAATCGGCACTTTAACCTTCTTATTTCTATCGGAAGCATATGTTGCCTTTACGTGTTCCAAGTTTAAAACGTCCCAATTCCGACTTGTAATTACACAACTCAAGTTGTCATTGCTGTTAATCTTCGCTTTCAAGTTTCAAACAGGTGCGTGTATGTAAATCTACTTCATATTAGTCACTAACTACAATCTTTTTTTTTCTACCTGTCTCCGATTACAGATTTGGTGGTTACTATTCCCGTGGATAACTTGTTGAGAAGAAAACTATATACTTATGAATGCTCATGTTATTCAATAGAAGAAACTACCACTTTCCCCTAAAAATAAGGCGTCTGAATTGAATATTGATAATGAAGTCGCAGTGGCCGGAAAGTCGCCATAAACGCAGTGACAAGGAACATTTGTTACCGGAAACATCATTAATCATGACGAATACATTTCTCTGTTCATTCCCTGGCTATAGTTTGGCAATAGTCCAAAAATGGCCCCGTACTTTTCCTGAGTAACTTTAGAAATTTTATCTAATGTGCTTGTGTTAGCGCATAAAAATGAAAACACAGCCAACCTGACTGAAACAAAATCAGATAACAGCTATGCAAAAGCCGCAGTCAAGTTGCACACCACTCATAACAGTATAATTTCTTTAGTCTAAAGTGGTGGGCTATAAAAAGATTACATTAAAATGGGCTCTCTTGAGGTTTTTTGGATTAACTGTGACCCATTCAATTGCGCAGCGATCGATAAAATGTGTACTGGGATTCCTTCCAGTGTTTACCTGGCAAAGTTGCCATATCTTACGAAACGCGTAACAGTTTATGCGGGATAAAGTGAAAGCATCCGGCTTTGTCCCCAAACGACGTCATCAGTTTAACAGGAAAACTCGTCCAAGCGCATTACAGAAACCCAAACACACCTGGCTCAGAATAGCATAGAGATTGTTTTAGAAAAAACCTAACCTTAACGTCGCCGAAGCCAGCTTGATCTCTTGATTGTTCTGGCATGTTCACCTGCAAAGAAGCGATTTCTTATTCGGGGTCAACCTCTCCAGCGCCGTGTAAAAGCTGAACGCGCGGACGGCTACCATTGATCCCGCTTGTTACGATGTCAAATAAACTGTCGCCTTGAGTCTCTCATTGTCAACCTGGCCAAAGTAGAAATGAAAGTCCAATATTTTGTTTTTATTTTGAAGTAAATCCAGTTATCTAAAAACGCAGTTTCATTACCAATAATGCGATGACTTTAACATGAAGAAATACTTAGCCATGGAAATGCCCAAGATTCTGTAACATTTTCCGAAATGTACACCAGCTTCCATCACTTGTTTAACCAGCAAATCCATCAGAGACTGCAAAAAAAAAGTATATATATTTATCATTCTAAACCCCATGACGTCACGAATCAAAATTACTTTGAACATTTATCATAAAGAGCAAAGTAATTATTTATTATACCAGGGAGATGTTTAATTTATTTTGATAACAATTTTTATTACAATTTTACATTTTGAAACGACCTCTGTGTAGATAGTGCGTTTCCTCTATAATCGTATGACCTCCTTCATTTACTGACGTCCATGTAGACTTATATTAACATCGCTGTTATGTTGCTATTGCGGTTGAAGAAAAGACAGTATTACAGACGCCTAAGCATATTGATATATTCTCTTTTGTCATCATTTATCTTTGTTGGAAATTCCTTAGCTCACTGTTTATTTCTTTTTCTGATTTCAAAAAAAAAAAATATCGCCTGAGGTGATATCAATTCTCTCTCTTCAAGGCTGTGTCCTTGCACCGACTTTGTTCGTTGTATTTTTCTCCTTATTGTCGAAGTTTGCATTCGAACAGTCCATGGAAGGGGTTCACTTGCACACCAGAAGTGATGGGAAGCTGTTCAATCTGGCACGGCTGAGAGCAAAGACCAAGGTCCGCACAGTCCTCATAAGGGAAATGCTATTTGCAGATGATGCAGCTCTGAGCTCGTTACACCGAGGTAGACCTTCAGCGGTTGATGGACAGGTCTCCCACGCATGCAGGGAATTCGGGCTGACGATCAGCACCAAGAAAACTAATATGTCATGGGTCAGGATGTCCCCTCTCCACCAGCAATTTCGCATGACAACGAGGAGCTAGAAGTCACAGATCACTTCACATACCTGGGCTCAACCATCACCAGCAACCTCTCACTTCACACAGAATTAGACAAGCGCATCGCCAAAGCTGCCGCCGTCATGCAAACTGAGCAAGAGAGTGTGGAACAACAAGCAACTCACTCTTGAACACCAAACTCAAAGTCTACCAGACGTTGTACTCAGTAGCCTGCTGTACGGCAGTGAATCCTGGACAACATACGCCAGACAAGAGAACCGTCTTGAAAGCTTCTACATTCGCTGTCTACGACGAATTATCTGCATCAAGTGGCAGGACAGGTCACCAACACCGAGGTCTAGAAAAAGCGAGTTCCCTCAGCATGCATCTCATTCTCTGCCAGCGACGTTTGCGATGGCTTGGTCACGTACACAGGATGGACGATGGGCGCATACCCAAAGACATGTGTGGTGAGCTAGCTTCTGGATGTCGACCAATCGGCCGTCCAGCCCTGCGTTTCAGGGATGTCTGCAAGCGAGACATGAAATTAATAAACATCAACTCTAACACCAGGGAATCGCTCGCCGACAACCGCAGTGGCTGGAGATATGCGGTGAGGGAGGGAGTCAAGAGAGGTGAGGAGAAGAGAAAGAAGCGGTTTGAGGAGAGGAGAGCAAGGCGGAAAGAGAGGCAGCAGAACAAAGCACAAAACCCACAGTCAAAGTACATGTGCGTCAACTACGGTAGAGACTGCCATGCAAGGATCGGGCTGCTGAGTCACACCCGTCGCTGCTCTCAAGACTGATGAGTCCAAACCACACAGGACGCAAACCATCGTCTCCCGAGACGGAAGGATGCCTACTACTACTAATTCTGAAGATTGATGGGGACAGAAAAAATCCCGTGTATTTAAAGGGGGGTATTTCACGATGTGAAATAATATCGAATGCACAATTTAATGAAATCTACTAAAATGTAGGGATGAATAATTTTACCAAGTACAGCATGCAAGTACACTACTTCGAGTGAAAATGTTAGATAAAGGATACTCTTATGAAGAAAACCACATCTTAGTGTTTTAGCTATGAAACGATTACATATCATCTCCTTGGATCTTTTTCAGCATCCACCAAGAGATTAATGCACAAGTCTAATAGTATGTTAGGTTAGAGACATCAAGGTATCTGATGTGGTTTCGGATTCGGTGAAATCTTTTTGAAGGGGCTCTAGTATGATCATTGGTAAAGTACCGGTACCAGTATTATTATTGGTATATTACAAAAAAGATCTCCTTTGAATTCCTGCACAATTGATTGAAGCTACTATTCTCAAAGATTTGCGGAATCAAATGACAAGATGCAATAGATCGTTTTTTATAGTTCAGACCGAAAACAATAGTAAGCGTCTGACTGAGTACTGGGAAAATAATAAAATATTCCCGCCCGAGGTCGTTGCCGAGATTACGAGTTCTTTCTCCCAATGACTGATGCGGGTTTATTTTCCGATATTCAGTCCATAACCTCTATGTGTACTTTCCAAATTCTATGCACTTCAAATACTTGAAGCACGCATTAGCTTACATTTTTGGAACTACGCGGCTTGTATTATTTAATAGCATGTGACGTTACAATAATCGATTTTCGTTAAGCAAATGTGACGTCACGAATGAGTCGATTTCATTTTGAACATATTTTATTGTTAAGATGCTATGACATAAGGATTGGGTGCAAGTTCTTGAAACTTTTAAAAACGCCCTCTCCTACAACTGAGTCGTAGCCTCCGATCATTTTTAGCCGGGTACCATAGCGTAAGCTATGGCCCGGCTATAGAGATTGTCTATCTGCGCATAATAATCCGGAAATAACGCCCAACAACCGCCAAAATAAACTTGCACTCTTGATAATCAATCCATCTTAGTTTGTTTCTGAATGCAAAATTTCGAATCAAGTTTCGATATTCAAAACATTTGAAAGTGAAGGGATCTTGTTGTAGTGTTGCGGACAGTTTAAAAGGAAACTTGTACACTGTTTCGCCAGTGAGGTAGCTTTTCTGGCGATGTTGTAGAGTTTCTATCTTGATTACTCAAGTTAAGCAACGGCAAGCGTAGTCAGTACCTGGATTGGTGACCGCTACACGTTACAATTCAGTAACTCTGGTATTTGGCGGGAAACTTGCTTCAAGTAGAGTCTCTGCGAAGCACTGGGACTTTGTGTTCATGTACGAACGTGGTCTCGTTTAGGGAAGGCAGTGATTGTCGTCGAGAGCGGCGGATGCTGAAGAG
The DNA here is from genome assembly GCA_903981925.1 of Ostrea lurida. Lineage (NCBI taxonomy): Eukaryota > Metazoa > Mollusca > Bivalvia > Ostreida > Ostreidae > Ostrea > Ostrea lurida. The sequence goes on from CAJDSM010038219.1 coordinate 38,432, forward strand.
GTGCCTAACATCCATAGAGAACCCACGCTAAGCTTCGGGACTTAGCTTCCCTGAGCGAGGAAAAGTGTAGCGGACAGTACATGAGGATTTGAGCAACCTGGATGGATGATCGACCGCTATACATTACATTAGCAAATTTATCAGAAGGTTTATTGTTCTCCAAAAAGATTATGTAAGTTTGCTGGTTCTTACATTGAGTGACCAATACCCGGAATTCATACCAGAATGGTTCATAAATGGTTATTAAAGTAAAATTGAAAAGATAAATGGTACAGTTGTTGTCACACAGCCGTAGAACAACACGGCCGCCGTTGCTCAGGGACGTATTGTACAGTAAACAACGCCCGACTAGATAACGTGACATCCAGTCCTTTATTTCCGTTTCTTAATTAAATATACTAATGAGTTTTATGAGGAAATCGGTGATTATGAATTGGTTGGTTGCTTGATCGATTGTATATAGTTTAATGCCCCACTTGAGAATGTTTTCACTCATATGGAGAGTACGTCACCATTGGCAGTAAAGGGCTGCAAAATTTAGGTTTATCCCCCCTGAGCAGGAAGGGATCTTTATCATGCCACCAGGAATCGGTTTTTGCGGACATATAATCAATCAAGTTCTCTGCTTCTATCTATCAAAGTTTCCAGGGATGTATTATTCACATCAATAAAAAAAAAAGCTCAAGTATATTCAAAGGGATGGGGGTATGTATAGCCTGGACAAAAAAGGAACACAACTCATTTAAAAAGTTTCGATTTCTTGAATACACTACCCGGCTAACAGTACATCAGTACTTTGATTTTATTTGGTTTAGTAATCCCGGGTGGTCTGTGTAAAAATTTTAAGTGCGTCGTTATTTGAGAGTTTATTCACACAGGGTGAGGCAATATGGACGAAAGAAATGTTGTTGTTTTTCTTTTTTCCACTCTTGGGTAAATAGGTCAGATGCCCGTTTCATGTACTGTACTTCTCTGATGATCATGGAGTTGAAAATATTTTATGGTCAAGATATTTAATCATAGTTAATTAGTCTGACCACTCCCATCTCAGGATCTGCTGCTGTAACAGTCTCAATATAAAGAAAACGAATATCAACTTTGTATGTTTATTAAAACCAAACACTGCTTAACCGAAACGTACAATTTCTAGTAGAGCAAAATTTTATAGGCAAATAAAATACAATTAGAGTGCAGATATCCGAGCCAGCGGATTATCATTGGACGATATTAAGCAAAATATGAATAAAAACATGAGAAAAACTCGAGTACCAGCCTCAAGTAAAAGGGACCAGCCCTGTTCGTCATTACGACGTAAAGATAAATGTTAGTGATCGGTCAAGAAAATTTACAACATAACACTGTTGCTAACATTCTGTCAAAATCAAGAACAAATTCTCCATCTTTAGAGGTTCATTAACGACCAGCGTTAACGAGAATGGTGGTGATATGATAATGACATAGATAATTGATAACTTCAAAAATCTACACATATAAATGAAGGTACAAATACCGATCTTTATACAATATCGTTTGATAAAAAATATATAGATGTTTGATAACTTCAAAATCTACACATTCAGTCGATGGCGAGACCAGCCCGACCACCTAATACAAACGAGAAAGTACACTACAAACAGTACAAGAATAGTACAAATACAAGTGTATCAAAGATAAAAAATAAAGTGTCTGTTCCAACCAGTGGAACTTGCACAAAATCGTCCAGCGATTTCTTTTTACACACAATATATAGCGAAAACATTATTTGAATTCCGGCAAGCGGAATGGTCAAATCCATGACTACCTCCGGTCCTGCGGATCGCATGGAGATGACGAAAAAAAGTAGAAGGAAAATGGCAATATGCCATACGGAAAGAAAATCGTAAGTCGGAACTTACACAACGGCCTACTGGGAGTCTTCGGTGAAATCCTGCACACCTGGAGAAGGAAAAGCACAAGGATATAAGTTGTCGTACACATTTAATGCATGTCGCACTTCAAAGACATTGAAAGATTTCGTAACGTGAAATGTAATCAAATAGTACTTACCACTTGGCGTGCAAGACGAAATGAGTTGTTTGAGTTGATACAACTCAGGTTCTGGATGAGCGACTGGGGTCACCCTGAAAGTGGAGAGATTCGGTGGTATGGACGTCAGGGACATGTCCATTTTGACCGATTCCAAATCCCAGCAGTCAGGATCCAGTACGTCATCCAAGGAATCGCTTTCAAAGCCCGATTCCGGTGTCAGGGCAAATGAAGAAAGGTCATCGCTGTTGAACTTCTCGTCTGCTGTGCTGATTGTGCTGTAGGGAGAGGAAGGAGACGGTGAATAGCTCATCACTTGTTGGTCATCAGTTCGAGATTCTACTTTCACCTTCACGACCTGTTCTTTTGGTTTCTCCGTGAACTGAAGGAATTCCTCGATATCAAAGTCATTTGCAAGAGGTTCGTGGTTTTCTTTGCAGGCCTCTTGTTCAATGGGCTCCTCTTTGACTGTGATCTTCCCCCTCGCAACGTTTTGAAGCAAGGCGATTTCTTCTTCTCTCGTCAGCGAAAAATCATCAATTTCATTGAAGAATGAATCAACGTAAAATGCATCTAGGCTTGGTAAGAGTTTACGCGGCTCACCTGCTGGATTTATAACTTTGCGTGGCTCACCAACTGGATTTGTGAGCGGATTTTCGGTGATCTGTCTCTGTTTTAAAGCACAAAGGTGTTTAGCGACTAGCACTGGGTCTATAGATTTGCTGTCTTTCACGGAGTGAACAGACTCACATTTTGTGGGAGGTTCTGGAGACGAGACTGGTGAAGGTTCAGGTGTGAGATAACAAGCTGGGACACTCACGTCTGGGACAACTTGTTCCAGTGGTTTTTCTTCGTACATGGGTTTAGGTGGAAACACATCTGGCATGTAGCTCTTTTCTTTCGGTGACATCATAACGGTGGAAAGGTTGTGGGCGTACATGACCTGCATGGGCCCTTGTCCCATCCCGTGATGATAATCACTGCCGCCGACTAGAGGACCAAACGAGTTTCTGTAAATATTGCTTTCAAAAGAGGATGGTAGTGGGGTCGTCTCTTGTTGTGGAGAATACGTATTTCTGTGAGCGAGACTGTTCACCATTCGCGCAACCTTTACCGGTGGCTTGCATGTATAGTTTTCTTGAATCTTCCTCTTCAAAGCTTTTAAAGTGTCTGTATGACCCTGTCGTCCGACATTTGGTTGGTAACCGTTCTTCATGAACATAGCTGTCTGGTTTGGCGTACCAGGGTTCTGCATATAAGGTGGTGTTTGTGCAGTAAGCGAATTATCGAAAGGCTGTTGACGAGAGAAGAAGGGTTGAGGAAGGATGCCGGAGGGTGGAGAAATGACATTTTCCATGGCCTGTGCTATGGGAGCACAAAACGCGGTGCCAAAAAAGAAATCGGGGGAGCGAGCTGCATACAGGGCAAATAGCTGACCCTGAACTTTAAATTGGTAGGCTTCTTTCTCACTGGAACACAAAGCAAAACAATTATTATTAATCTACTCGAACTGATAGAGGAATATTGTTCTGCAAATTGGTTATTCGATGCAAGTGTATTAAGAGGCGTTAAGTACCTTATGACTTGGTTGATGCAGAGGATGACGGGGTCGTCGCTATTGGAAAGCAGGGCTTGGCGCACATGCATTACAATGTTGACCCAGATTATTTCATTTGATGATGTGACCATGCGCACAGTCATCATGCAACCCATTTCGTGTCGGGACTTGATCACTGTAAGAGAAATTTTAGAACATTATTGCATCACGTGTGCATACCAACATCAAGCAACGGAATGCGGTTTAATGAAACTAAAGAATGGGAAAAATACTGTAACTTACATTGCACATGCTTCTCTCGGGCTTCATAAATGTCTTCGGGATGTAGATAAGAGTACCATGATTTGTTGCAGATGTCTTCATTTTTAACTCCAAGATGGTATTCTCCATTCTCGGTTAGCTCAATGAAGTTCATGTCGAGTTGATGTACGCTTTTGAACACCATGGTGTTGTTCTGAATGAGACTTTCTTTGATGTCAGGAGTGATGAGAGGGGAACACACTGCCATAAACACTTGTTGTTCCGTGCCTGGGTCCTGCCCTGGCACAATTGCAAAGTGTCCCTTCACATGCATCACCTATAGAAAATTAGACATAAAATTGTGTATTCCCACGGTCTCTCTTACACAACACATGTTTTCTTTCTTGTAAATCGGCACTTTAACCTTCTTATCTTATCGGAAGCATATGTTGCGCTTTACGTGTTCCCAAGTTTTAAACGTCCCATATCCGACTTGTAATTACACAACTCAAGTGTCATTGCTGTTAATCTTCGCTTTCAAGTGTTCAACAGGTGCGTGTATGTAAATCAACTTCATATTAGTCACCTAAGCTACAATCTTTTTTTTTCTACCTGTCTCCGTTACAGATTTGTGGTTTACTATTCCCGTGGGCATAACTTTTGATGAAGAAAATATTACATTTTGTAATGCGTCATTGTTATTAATCAGAAGAACCTACCACTTTCCCCCTAAAAATAAGGCGTCTGAATTGAATATATGATAATGAGTGCGCAGTGGTCCGGAAAGTTCGCCATAAACGCAGTGACAAGGAACATTTGTTACCGGAAACTATCATTAATCAGACGAATACATTTTCTTGTTCATTCCCTGGGGCTATAGTTTGGCAATAGTCCAAAAATATGCCGTACTTTTTTCCTGAGTAACTTTAGAAATTTTATCTAATGTGCTTGTGTTAGCGCATAAAAATGAAACACAGCCAACCTGACTGAAACGAAAATCGATACAGCTATGCAAAAGCGCGCAGTCAAGTTGCACACCACTCATTAACAGTAGTAGATCTCTTTAGGTCTAAAGTGGTGGGCTATAAAATTACAATAAATGGGCTCTTTGAGGGTTTTTTTATTAACTGTGACCCATTCAATTGCGCAGCGATCGATAAAATGTTGTACTGGATTCCTTCCAGTGTTTTACCTGGCAAGTTGCCATATCTTACGAAACGGGTAACAGTTTATGGGAGATAAAGTGAAGAGGACATCCGGCTTTGTCCCCAAACGACGTCATCAGTTTAACAGGAAAACTCTCCAAGCGCATTAGAGAAACCAAACACCACCTTGGCTCAGAATAGCAATAGAGAGTGTTTAGAAACAAACTAACCTTAACGTCGCCGAAGCCAGCTTGTCTCTTGAGTGTTCTGGACATGTTCATCCTGCAGAAGAAGGCGATTTCTTTATCGGGGTCAACCTCTCCAGCGCCGTGTAAAAGCTGAGCGCGGACGGTACCATGATCCCGCTTGTCTACGATGTCAAATAAACTGTCGCCTTGAGTCTTCATGTCAACCTGGCAAAGTAGAAACATGAAATTCCAATATTTTGTTTATTTTGAAAGTAATCCAGTTATCTAAAAACGCAGTTTCATACAATAATGCGATATTTAACATGAAGAAATACTTACCATAGAATGGCCCAAGTATTCTGTAACATTTTCCGAAATGTACACCAGCTTTCCATCACGTGTTGTTACCAGCAAAAATCCAGTCAGAGACTGCAAAAAAAAAAAGATATATATTTATCATTCTAAACCCCATGACGTCTACGATCAAATTACTTAGAACATTTATCATAAAGAGCAAAGTAATTTATTTTATTATACCAGGGAGATTGTTTTAATTTATTTTTGTAATAACAATTTTTATTACTATTTTACATTTTGAAACGACCTCTTGTGGATAGATAGTGCGTTTCCTCTATAATCTGTATGACCTCCTTCATTACTGACGTCAATGTAGACTATATATAGACATTCGCTGTTATGTTGCTATTGCGGTGAAGGTAAAAGGACAAGTATACGAGACGCCTAAGCATATTGATATATTCTCTTTTTGTCATTCATTTATCGTTTGGTTTGGGGGAATATTTCCTTATGCTCACTGTTTATTCTGTTTTCTGATTTCCCAAAAAAAAAAATATCGCCTGAGGTGATATCATACATCATTCACCGAAGCGAAAAAAAATTTGACCTCCCAGCTGAATGACGCAAATGTCGGAGCTTCACAAGAAAGGTAAATACCCACATTTAAATACACTCTATTAGCACGTGAACATATATTTGTCGCAACGGTAAAGGAGATTAAGCTCAAATTACCTGTGAGAAATCGCAAGGTGAATCCGAGGAACCGCCAGGTGTGCCATTGAATACTGAAAAAGAGAAAGATGGATCTAGATCTAAGCCCGTAAACACCAAAAGCTGCCCAATAATTCCGTATCGACACTAATGACAGATTTGATGAGAAAAATCTACTTACGTTTCTGTAAGATGTTACATTTCCTGATAAACACACAACTAAGAGACATGATTTGTAGCTGAGAAAGGCGTTGCCTGGCGCTCTCTGGGAGGGGCAGCAAATCCCTCATGACCCCGATCTCGCCATTGATTTGGTCACGACGCTGTTTCGATGCGCCCTTGTTTGATCTGAAAGAATGAAGAATTTTTTTTTTTGGTCTTCAATGGCGGATTTTTCCAGATACACACATACACAACACAAAATGAGAATTTCCCCCGATATATCCGTCACTAAATGCCTGGAATTGTACACAACAATAAATACCTACCTTTCCAATTCCAAAAGAGCCAGCTCTTCGACAGGACTGGGGGCCATATTTGATTAATTACTCATAAACGCATACACTTATTCTCAATAAATAAAGCGGACCAGCCGCTCTTTAACGCAACACTCTATCAAATGACCTACAAATGGAGGTGTAGAGAATATAAAAGCGCGTTTACGTCACTTGGCGTTTCTATTGGCTGTTTCAGTCACGTGGTACAATGGTTTTGTTGACGTATTACAATTTTCTTATTAATCTGCAAGGGTATTGTATGTAAAATTATTTGATATATATTAGTATCATTTTCATATTCACCTGTGCATACGCGCATCAGTCTAGGAACATAGCAATTATTGCATATTATGATAAAGCAATGCTACGCAAATTTACCCACGCTTTGATTTTTTTTTTCTAACTTTAAAAAAAAATCCTTTCCGAACATATATATATGTTATTATACAGTTTAATTGTTTAGAAACTGCACATGCCCCTCCCCTCCCAAGGGCCTTTAATTGGTGAAATACTATAATGAAACAATATATGTGAACTACACACACTGCTGGTAAATAGTAACCAAACAATTTTCATTCGAACGGTATAATTTCACAGCTGTCAAACCAAGATTACGGATGTGTGCGTCTGTCATATAGTTTTAGCATAACATTACAATGACGATAAGGGCGGCTTGTGAGTTGAATTAAAATTTTACATCAAATCACAACTTCTAATACATTCAAACTGGCGATCTTAAACATTTCTATAAATTCAAGTGAATTTTGATGTATTTTACATACTTATATTTGTTGAAAGATTAATTGATGAATAGAGAGCGGGATTTACGTGCAATTTCACGTGCTGCTGGTATGTGCTCGCGCTCATAATACATCTTTAGCACACTGCCATAAGAAGGTGCAAATTAAAGAGATTGAAAAATAAAGTTTGCTTTATGAAAATTGATTATATTTCAACAGCTCTTATGTAAATCAACCTTTTTGAACTGAAAGAAATTGGATTGTAACTGATGTTAAGTTGACTCTAATACAGGGTAAACGACACAGTCCCGAGTCGTGTATTGTTTTAAAAAAAAATCAAGAGATTCACATTTGGATATTAACATTTCAGTGAATGAATTGTGTTCGTATCTTTCTCAGAAGATGAGATTCTAATACTAATAGTGATGAATGGCCCACTTGGAAGTTGTCAATATACTGATATTGAACCAAACTCCGGGATGATAAAAAACCAAGACAAATTTGACTTTCTGAGACAATCATATGTTCCTGACTTACAGTGATCTAAAGCGAGTTATGGTTCAAAAGGCAGACGATGATCCGCTACTAATGGAACGGCTGTAACTGATAGCATTGAGATTCACCTCTTCACGCAAATCCTAGAGACACAACCAATCTGATCAATATTATTTGATATATTTATTAGTTGTTATAATAATTGCATGCACATACCAAATAATTTGTGATAGTTTTCCGCTGATTTTTTTCCCCTCAGTATAAAGCTAAGCAGAGAAAAGGTGCTGTGCATACGTCAGCATGGCATTTAATATAAAATACAGTATAGCGCAGTAAATTATGCATGCTGTCGCATTTGCAGTCAAAATTAGGGCAGCATATATACATATATTTATACACATAAAAGGTTCTGATAGAGGTCAGGGTCTATGTAAATGTGCCGGCCAGAATATTGACGTCTTGGACAAGATGTCAGACTCGATAAGACCTGACCTCATTAGACAACCTTCATCACGTGATAAAAAAAAACCCAATATCACCACTCTTCTTCTAAAATCATTGAAAAACCAAATATCACACTCTTCTAAAATCATGGAAAACAACTCACCAATATCACACTCTCTAAAATCATGAATACAACATATCACACTCCTATATAACTCATAAAGACAACCAATATCATACTCCTCTAAAAAAAAATATGGAAACAACCAATATCACACTCCTCTAAATGGTTTTTCCATGGTTGTTAGAGGAGTGTGATATCTGTTGTCTTCATGGGTTATTCAGTGGAGGGGAGCCTGTGAACTTTGATTTCGTGTTTTCATGACTTAAAGAGGAGTGTGACACTTTGTGTTGTTTACCATGTTTTTACAGAGGGTGTATATTTGGTTTTCTTTACCGCGATGTTATTAGAGGGAGTGTTAATATTTGGTCTTGTTTTTTTCATGACTTTAGAGGAGTTGTTATGATTAATTGGTTGTTTTCATGACTTTAGAGGAGGTGTGATATTTGATTGTCATGACTTTATGAGAAAAATGTTGCTAGTATAGTGTGATATTGGTGTTGCCTTATATTGATTTCTTAGAGGAGGTGATCATTGGTTGTTTCCATGGTTTTAGGAGGAGTTTGTGATATTGATTGTTTTCATAGACTTAAAGAGGAGGTAGTGAAGTATTGAATTGTTTCCTATGATTCTTTTAGAGGAGTTTGTGAAAATATTAGGGGATTTGTTTTTTCATGACTTAAAGACGGAGTAGATATGATAATTGGTTGTTTCCATGATTTTAGAGAGGAGTTGTGAGTGAGTGTTGTTTACCATGACTTCTAGATTAGTGTTATAATGGGTTGATTTTCTTATGGTTTGCTAGAGGAGTGTGATATTGGTTGTTTCCTTTTTATGGTGTTATAGAAGGGAGTGTGATATTGGTCTCCTCGCCCTTTCATGGTTTTTAGAAGAGTTGTTATGTTGGTTGTTGCCTATTGGTTGTGTAGAGGAGTGTATATATGGTTTTTAGTTTTCAATGAATTTTATAGACAGGTAATAAGTGATTATTGGTATTGTTTTCCATGGATTGTTAGAGGAGTGTCGATATGGTTGTTTCCATGTATTTTTAGTCAGCGAGTGTGAATATTGGTTAGTTTCCGGCATGGTTGATAGAGGAATTCGCTGTGATATGATTTTTTGTTTAACCTAGATTTTTAGAGTGAGTTGATGATTTGGTTGTGTTCCAATGTTTTAGAGAGTGTGATTATTTGGTTGTTTTTCGTCGGTTTAGAGGATGTGGATATTGTTGTTTCCCAATTGGTTTTCAGAAGATGTGCTATTGGTTGTTTTCAGCAGCTTAAGAGGTGAGTGTGATATTGATTGTGTTTACCATGGTTTCTATCCGCCGCAGTGCTGATATGCTCGCTCCTCTTCATGGTTTTAGAGGAGTGTGATATTGGTTGTTTTCATGACTTTAGGAGGACTGTGATATTGGTTTGTTTCCATTGATTCTTATAGGAGTGTGATATTGATTGTTTCCATGAATTTAGAGGAGTATGATTATTTGGTTGTTCCATGGAT
>CAJDSM010038220.1:9036-20639 GCA_903981925.1 Ostrea lurida
GTTTATTGCAAAGTGATATTCATTCCCTGACAAGGGGAAAAGAACAAAACCTACAACTGGACAGTACTAGATTTGGTTATGACAGACTGTTCTTTGCTGGCCCTGGATGTTTGCTATAACTGTGTTTTACTGTATAACAAAGTCTGGCTATAATGAACTGTTTTTCGCTGGCCCTGGAGGTTCACTATAACTGTTTTACTGTATAACAAAATTTAGTTAATATAATGAAGTTTTTTCCTGGCTCTGGAGGTTTGCTATAACTGTGTTTTACTGTATAATGAAGTTTGGCTATAATGAATCATTTTTTGCAAGCCCTGAAGATTCACTAGAACTGTGGTTTATTGTATTGAATACCTTTATCGAAATCTATCAAAGAATTGTAGTATATGCACCTTTAACAATGTCATTTTTCTCAGTTGTTCCGTATAAATTACTCAATAGATCTCAAGACACTTAGTACAGAAACTGGATTAAAGAAACAGAAATGTTAGAAAGAGAATTACCTTTAATTATGCTGTAGAATAATGAACCAGATTAACTTACATTTAAACTGTTTTGTTAATGCACAAATTTAGATAAAATTTAATAAGTTAACACTCCACCTTCTGTGAAATGAAAAAGCTAATTTTCTGGGGAAGCCATGCCCCCGGCCCCTTCCATAAGAGTACCGGTAAGGGGCATATCCCTCCCATAACCTCATTCCCACCCAGATCTTCCCTCCTCAGACTCCCAAAGACAGCCTTTCCTGTCAATTCAAATTACTACAAATTGTCTCTTCAAATAAAATCTATTGAAAGCCCTGAACCAAAGTTTTGTCTTTTTTTTGCTCTGTAATTTTTTTGACCTGGGCTCTAGACACTGCTTGCTTTCTAGGATGTGACCTTTCCAATCTGTGACCTTTCTGAACTGAGATCTGTGACCTTTTTGACCTGGGATCAGTAGCCTTTCTGACCTGAGATTGGTGACCTTTCTGACCTGAGATGACCTTTCTGACCTGGGATCTGTGACCTTTCCGATCTGGGATTGGTGACCTTTCTAACCTGGGATGACCTTTCTGACCTGGGATTGGTGACCTTTCTGACCTGAGATCTGTACTGACGACGCTCCAGTCTTCCTCCCCTATGACGTCCTCGTCGATCTGATCTTTAGACACCAGCGCCTCACGTGCCAGCTTTATCTTCTGTATCTCCTCAGCAATGTCTGCCTCACTAGCCCCTATTGTAAAAGCGAATTCTATGAGACATGTATATCTATTGGAAATCTGATTCAATAAATCTGAACTGGGAGGTGCATTAACAAGGACTCCGGGATATGTAATTATGTAGTTAAAATTACAGCTGTTGATGTATTTTCTTTGCTGTCATAGATCCATAGAATTTAGTACAGATTACACATTAGCATATGTGTAGAAGGAACAGCATTTAAGTGTAACATGTAGAGTGAACAGCACAAACCAAACACTGTAAGGCCACCACTGTCCCCCATCATGAGAAGCAACACACAATCAGTCCTTACCTAGATTGTCTCTCTGGTAGCTGGCCTCAGTGTGGGGATCAAAACCATAATTTGGGATCATCTTCACTTTCATCCTTTTGAAATTCTCTTGGTTGGACAACTTCCAGTGCATGGATGATGAATTACTGAAACACGTAAAACATTACGATTTATTCTCTCTCTCTCTCTCTGCTCTTTGTAGTGGATGAGTTACTATTCAGACCATGCCCCTCTCTGACTGTTTTTGTATTGATTGACTAGATGTGCATTTCCTATCAGACTACACTCCCCTCTGTATTTGTAATGGATGACTTATTATCCAGACCACACCCTTCTTTGTTTTTGCACTGTTGACTTACATGCAGACCATGCCCCTCTCTGTCTGTTTTTTAAAGGATTACTGTTCACGCCCCCCCCCCCCCCCCCCCGTTTTTTTATAAGATGACTTACTGTTCAGACCACACCCCTCTTGTGTTTTTTATTAGGTTGACTTTACTTTCAGACCACGCCCCTCACTTTTATAGTTGACATACTGCTCAGACCACGCCCCCTGTTTATAGGTTGACTTACTGTTCAGACCACGTCCCTCGAACTTTTATAGGTGGACTTACTGGTCAGACCACACCCCACTGTGTTTTTTATAGGTTGACATACTGCTCGGACCACGCCCTCTGTTTATAGGTTGACTTACTGTTCAGACCACGCCCCTCGAACTTTTATAGGTTGACTTACTATTCAGACCATGCCCCCCTGTTTTTGATAGGTTGACTTACTATTCAGACCACGCCCCTCTCTCCCCGGTGAAGAAGCGTTTAGTGGCTCTCCATTGCTTCAGTGTAGACTGATGCTGACTCTTATGTTGAACCATCACATTGTGGAATCGCTTCTGCTCTGACGATTCCTTGTCATGGAATGGATCTAGTATCTTGTTCTAGACAAAAACACATCTAAACTGCCTAAAATTGACATTCAATTGCAATTTCAAGTGTGTGATACTTCCCTCATTCATAATATTCGATGATTACCTGAAATTTAAGTTTAGATTCGCCTTTTTCTCGATTTTTCATGTGCATGTTGACCATCATGGCCTCTTTGCACTGCCCCCAGAAATCGCTGATGTTGGATTCGAGATCGCTGAATGTACTCTCATCAAAATGCTGCATCTGAGGCTTCACCTAGAGAAAACAAGCATTCTGATAGCAGGGCAATACGTAGTTCCTAACCAGCAGAAAACATCTGTGTTTCGTCCAAGGGCAAAAAAATCAATGGACCAATACAAAATTCCTGCAACTTATCATGGTTAAGTAATATACCAAAATGAATATCTGCAAGGATGACTACCAGTTAAAAGTATGGAAAACTCAGTATTTGCATTAATTTTCTGAGTCTAATGGTCATTACTCAGCAAAAAACAAATGGACCGGAACAAAATTCAAACTTGATTTGTAACTTGTCATGGTAAAGTAATGTACCAAATATAATATGGATATCTGAGAGGATGATGAAAGAAAAGAGAACTGATTTGACAGACTGACAGACAGAGAGCAAACTTTCCGTCCCCTCTTGTCTTTGCTGGTAGGGTATAAAAATCATGGTCCTCCATGATGGTTGCGTTAGACCACAGACATCAAGAAATGAACTTAAGCACAATTTCTATTCATCGGAAAGAACATATAGTAGCTCTTCAGGAGACTACATGTAAAAAACCCTGTGCTTTTGACAAATTAAATGAACCTCATGGATGGCAACAATAATAATCAAGAAACCGTAATTCACCACGTAAGAGTTTAAGCAGAGAGATCAATGACTGGTTAGAATACGAGTTAAGAGAAACAGAAGACGGGGAGAATCGTTGCATGAGACTTCCCAAGTATCAGAGAATCATTCGGCAAACCTCGGTTTTGTCCAGAATTTTAAAAAGTTATTTAAGGGTCTGTATGCAAAAACACGATCGTTATTATTATTTCATAAAGACTTCTTAAAAGATACTTACATCAAGAACCATGTCATGTATTTACAACACGGAGGAAATTACACCTTTTTCACATATTAATGTTGATTTTTTCATGCTTTAAACTTGGTTTATTATGACCCCATCCACCACACACACACGCACAACACTTTTCAACTAACAAGTCCTTTAGAATTTATATTCATTTTAACATAAATAAAAACACTTTTCAAAATTACGACAACCTTTGAATGCTCGTGCACTCCTAATTAGATTTGATATCATTTCCAAATTCTATTTATTAATTTAAAAAGAAATGATAATAATAAATAATATAAATAATAAAATAAAAAAAAAAAAAACAAAAACCCACTAAAGCACATGCATATTCCTCAAATAAAGATAATCTATAAAACTGCACTGAGACTCTCAAGTTTTATTTTTTCAAAAAGCTAAACTTGTTAAAGATGGTCTTCGTATACATGAATCAATCTTTCAATAATACGGGTTAAAGAAAAAAAAGAAAGAGAAAAAAAATCCTGTACTGAGACTTTCCTCAACATTCAAAAATTTTTAAAAATTAATTAAAATCGGGTATCGGGAAGATCAGTGTTACAATTACGAAAAATTTACACCCTTTTCACAATATCCTAATCGATGAAATTTTATGCTGTCAAATTTCATTCATTATTTGATATTTGTTATGTTTGCTTTCAAATGCATCTTCCTTTCCAGTTATAAATATTTTCTGACTTTACATGTAAAAAATACACATGTACGTAACGTATAAAAAACATACAACAAACCACAAGGCCTGATCAAGCAGTGTTTGTGTATAGTGGCTTTCTCTCTCAGGCGTCCGTGGGAGTGTGCGCCCTTCTAAATTTCACCTCTGATTGCGCCATTTAAAAAAAAGCCTGAAAAAAGAAAAATTTTCCATCACTTTTCCTTATACAGTCTAATGGCTGACTCCCTAAGCTTTTTTTTTCAAAAGCTAACTTGTTAACACCTAGAGGTCCTTAAGTGGATTCTTTGATGATAGAGGTTTTACTGTACAATAACATTCTAAACAAACTTTGCATACTGTTAGGTTTAACTGTACAATAACATTCTAAACAAAACTGCTACTGTTAGAGTTTTACTGTACAAGAACATTCTAAACAAAACTGCTACTGGTTCTAAACTTGTTTAATTCATATTCATACAAATCATTTAATCATCATTTTAACTTTTTACAAAAAGTGAGATTTTTGTATAAGTAAGTCGACCCTCGTTATCGTCGAATCGATGGGACCAAGAAAAAAGTTCGACGAATATCCGTAAATTCGAGATTTCAAGAGTAAAATTACTAAGAAAATAGGTTTTGGGGACTCCATTGCAACCAATTCAGTTTCGACATAACCATGGTATTCGAGATATCAGTGCTCGAGATATCGAAGTATTTTTTATTTAAGCTGTAAGCAGCAGTCATCTTTACATCTGATTGTCTTCTTTGGGCACAATAAACCAAACATAATAAGTTGTCATTCATTGGTCCATAACAAAAAAGAAAAAGATAAGAGGAAGGAACTTTGAAATGTGAAGAGATGTACACAAACTGAGATGAAAATGGTTTGTGTAAGAACTGTTTTAGCTTAAATACTCACTTAACTTGTGCACCTTTTAGTTTGCATGTAGATGCTTTTACTTCATGCCATGATTGCACTAAGAATTAGCCTCCAGTGAGCTTTCTCCTCCATTTTTCCGGGTGCCTGTGGTGCGTGTTTGTTAAAGCGATTTAACCCTATTCACCGCATCCCATTCATGCAGGCCTGATAACACAAGAAATGGGATTTTTTATGGCCCCCGTGATCAAAGATCGGGGTGCATATTGTTTTGGTCTGTCTGTCATTTCTGTCAACTGTCCTTCTGTGCACTACTCTTTAGTTCTGGTCTGAGACTTAACTTGGCTTATAACTTTGAAGTGGTAAAGTACTAGGGCTTTTGATATTTCAACATGTATTTCCTTAATGACAAGACCTGTTCTGTGGGACAAATATTTGACCGCTGACCTTGACTTGAAGTTTGGCTTACTTTTCTCAAAAAACTTTAACCTTGTTATAAACTTTTGAATGGTAAGTATAGGGGCTTTGGATATTTCACAATGCTGTTTTATGACTAAGACTTTCCGTGTACCAAATTTTTTGACCTCCTGGCTTGTCCTTGAAGTTTACCTCTTTTCAAAAAACTTTAACCTTTATTAACTTTTGAATGGTAAGTACTAAGGGTTTGATATTTCATTCACCATGTATCGTTTTATGACAAGACTTTTTTGCCATGGGTACCAAGCTTTTTGACCTCACTGTGCCGTTGAAGTTTGACCTACTTTCAAATATTTACCCTTAGCTATAACTTTTTGACATGGTAAGGACTAAGGGCTTTGATATTCACTTGTATATTCTTTTATGATAAAATGTTTCCGTGGGTACAAATTTTTGATCCTCTCATTTGATCTTGAACTTTGACCTGCTTTTTCAAAAACTTTAAACATGACCATTAACTTTTGAATGGCATGAGATAGGGCTTTCATAATTTCACTGTGTTATTCCTTATGAAACGCCCTTTTATCTGGTACTAAAATGTTTGACCCTTGAAACTTTGACCTACATTTCAAAAACTTTAAAATTGTTTCATGAACTTTTGAATGGTAAGGGATAGACCTTTCATATTTCACATGCATAAGTCCTTCTGACAAGCCACTTCCACTGGCATGTGGAATACGGGGGTATTCGTGTTTTCACAAACACATCTTGTTTTTACATACATCGTCTCATTCTTTAATCGTCTGTTCTTTTCTTTCATCAGATTATTTTCTGTGGAGCATGGCAACTCATCGTATGTTTGTTTTTTTTTTAAAAATCATTTATAATTTTCATATCAAGTCCTGACTGACACTTGGTTTACATCAATAACATAAAATAATAGATTGAATTAAATTGCCATATTATTAATATTACGAATTGACTTAAGATTGTATACAGTGATAGTTGGGATCTGATTATTGCATGCATTGTACAGTAAACACGGTTATAGTTGAACCTTCAGGGTCGCGAATTTTTGTTGTTTAACCAAACTTCATTATAATTGGATAATATTTTTGCCTCTCAAAGACAATAGATTACTTCAAGAGCATGAATTCATTGTAAGCATGTTCGTATAAGGCGTTTCTACTGTAGAGCAATGATAATATTGATCAGCTATTTTTGATTTGGGTTGACAGCTCAAGATACATCGAGCCCACAGAGAATGCTATACAGCTGGTTAACTGAGTTCACTGCTTCATGTTCAGGACGCCAAGCAAGACACAGGAAAAGTTCAGTGAGAGGGTCAGTGGCCTATATAGTGCATAAGTAGCTTACAAGTCAGGGGGTAATGGCAGAACAAATTACTCCCAATTTTTTTTTGGTCAAATAAGTTGTCTCTCTTTTCTCTTAACTTCATCTCCTTCACCAGCACTGCAGGAAGTGGTTATTTAACGCCAGGGGTGCCTAGTCATTTTGTCATGTCAACATTACGTTTGGTGAAAAATAATGTGTTTACTGATGGTACTGTATAACTACATGCTTGGGGGTAATTTTTATGCACTTACTCATGTGACCCGCCACCCCCGTGTAATAATCACATGACAGTATAATTTCTCTTTTGTTTATATCGTGCCTCCCTCCCCTCATTAATTCACCATGTGCCACGCACAGACTTTTGCTGGTGCACTCAAATGAACAATGGTTATAATGATTGAAAGAATTATACTTATGTTTTGAAACTACAGAGAATGAAGAATCATTCACGATAAGTGGTAAATTCAATTAGATTAGGGTTTGCTCTATCTGGTTTTACTGTATTTTATATCAGCACCCATGTGAGTTCTGCAATATGGGATTTCTTGTTGTTCTTGATTCCATTTAATGAGCGTAATTTTTTAAAATACTGTTTTGAACAGTTGTGTGGACATGAATGGCTTGCTGGACAATCTGGCGGTGCTGGGACGTCGGAATGACGGAGGGTGGAGGAGATGGCCCGGTCGGTCCTGTGTCTTCTCATACAGTATGCTAGTCACCAGACCTAGAGGGTAGGGAATAACCAGTTTGCATTAGCTCGTTGTTGGCTTACCTAGAGGTGGGGTACCAGTTGTATGCTTGTTCAGCCAGACCTAGAGTTAGCGGTACCAGTTTGTATCGCTCTGTATCTGTCAGTCAAACGTAGAGGTTAGGGTCCAGTTTACATAGCTCTTGTATGCTTAGTCAGCCAGACTAAGGTAGGGGTACAGTTTACATTACTCTTGTATGCTAGTCGACCTAGAGGTAGGGGTAACAGTTGTATGCTAGTCCAGCCAGACTAAGAGGTAGGTACCAGTTTATATTAGCTCTTGTAGCTAGTCAGCCAAATGTAGAGGTAGGGGTACCAGTTTTATTAGCTCTTTGTATCTAGTCGCCGACTGAGTAGGGGTACCAGTTTGTTATTGCTCTTGTATGCTAGTAGTTATAGCTTAGAGTCCTGTAGCATTAGAAAGCTACGTCCACCCCTTATTAAAAATGGACATTATGGTGCATAAATAATTGGGAACGAAGTCAAGGAAGCTAGAGATACAAGCGCACAGTTTACATTATCTGACGTATTAATGCTAGTCAGATAGCTTGAGTTAGGTACCAGTTTACATTAAGCTAATGCAGTATGCTTGTAAGCCAGGCTTAGAAGCAGGGTACCAATTTACTTATCTAATAATCTACCAGATCTGAAGTTATTCTGAGAATCAATTACACTTCTGATGTACAATTGCCTAGACTTTAGAGGGTATCAGATTATCACGTTCACCCCTCAGTTCAGCAGTACTGTTACTGAAACTATTGTGACTAGGTTTGGAGGGTATCAATTACCACGTTCCCCACTCAGTTGAGATCGTTACTGAACACAGTTCAATGTTCAGGGAAGTCTCTCTTGATAAATCTTGATTAGTCTTTATGGTTTCTATGTCGAGAGTATGCTGTATGCAACAGACTTTTTGAGCTTTTAAGCATGTTAACAGTTAGAGCTGAGCCTTGCTGTTGAAACAATTATTGCTTTTTACGCTCACCTGAGCCGAAGGCTCAATTGAGCTATTCTGAATCGCCTTTTGTCCTTCGGTCTGCTCTGTCCGTTCCGTTTCTGTTCTGTTAACTTTCACATTTTGACTTCTCTCAGAACCGCTGGGCTAAATTCAACCAAACTTGTAACAAATTATCCTTGTTCAAGGAATCAGTTTGTTCAATGAAGGACAGGCCTCCATCAAAGGGGAGATATCATGAAAACATAGGTGGTGTCATTTAAAACATCTTCTTCTCCAGAACCATGCAGGAAAGCTTGAAATTTAATATGGAAGCTTCCTATTATTGAGGAATTCAAGTTTTCAAATCAATGACCACGGGTGGTTCGCCTGGGCCATATAAGGGATCAACATTTGACATTGATTAATATAGAAAATCTTAAAATCTTCTTCTCAAGAACATGGCGCCAGAAAAGCTGAATTTATATGGAAGTCCTGAATAAGAGGAGATTTCCAAAAAGTTGTTCAACTCATGACCCCCCGGGAGTATGGGCCCGCCCCAATTAGGGGATCAAAGTTTTAACATAGTGATTATATATGAAAATCTTTTTAAATCTTCTTTTCCAGAACCCCTGGGCCGGAGCTGAAATTTATATGGAGCTTCCTGATATAGGGAAATTCAAGTGCTCAAATCATGACCCCCCGGGGTACGATGGTCCCAAGGGGATCTAAAGTTTTACATATGATTATATAGGGAAAATCTTAAAATCTTCTTCCAAGAAATACTAGGCCATAAAAGCTGAAATTTTATGAAGCTTCCTGATTTAGTGGAGATTCAAGTTTGTTCAATCACGACCCCCGGTGTAGGATGGTAGCCCCAATGGCAGGGGAATCCAAGTTTTACATATGAATATAGGGAAATACTTTAAAAATCACTGGACCAGGAAAGCTGAAATTATATGATAACTATCTGATATAGTGGAGATTCAAGTTTTGTTCAATACATGACCCCACGGCGGGAGTATTGTGGGGGCCACAAATGGCGGATCGAAGGTTTTACATTTAAATATAAATTAAAAAAATTGTTCCTTCTTAATGACCAAAAGAACAACAATTTACCTTTAAAGCTTCCTGATAATGAAGTAGATCAAATTTGATCAGTCATACCTCCCGGGTAGGGCAAGCCACAACAGGGGATAAATGTTTCTCGACCACTGGGTCAGTTTTTAGAAAACTTGAAAATTCTTTTCTAAATCACCACCCTGAGCCTGGCCAAGTCACCTCAGCGTGAGCGATGTGGCCCATGGGCCTCTTTGTTTTTAGGCTGTGTGCCGTTGAATACAAAACTAATTGTGCCTTTGGTTTTTAGCTGTGTGCTGTAAGCGACTGCCAACTTCACACTCTGGTCACGAAGCTCATCTCCAGTTCTGCTTGAAGCCTTCAATATTCTGATCGGAAACCTCAAGCCTCATGGTGCTCAAGCCGTTCGGGTAAGTTTAGGTCTCTCTGTAGTTCAGTTATTATTGCGAAGTTATAAAATGGCAGCACATTTTGCCTGACAACATACAGTTTGGCAGACTGCATTTACAGACTTATGCGATTTTTTTTGTGCCACAGAAGTATATGAAACATAAAAATTTCATAAAAGTTTATCATTATCATCAGTTGGTTTATACATATATGTAATTATGCTATTGGTATAATAGTTAAACTTATGATTGTTTGTAATATGCTAAAATAGTTACTTGCAAAGTGGCTTTTAAATTTGTGGCTAAAATTTCAGACTGATTAATCTTTGGGTATTTCAGATAGGTTAAATTTCACGGATGGTAGTTATACTGAGTTAGAATCATGTCCTATAACAAGTGTTCCTCGATATATGCACTATTTTGTTCCCACTCATTTTTGCATTATAGCGAGCGGTGTGTTATTAAGAGTACACCACCCAGAATTTGGCACGATTTCGCCGAATACACACACAGTCGTTTTTTAAATTTCTAAATCCCATAGATGCAGTAAAAATGATTTGCGATTTCTTGTGGCTTGTTTTTAAATGCAGTTTTGAGAAATTTGACAATTTCTAAGTTTTCTTTGTAAATTCAGATTTAATTCTCTTTTCCGTTTTGGTGTGGCATTTTTTCATGAATGAATAGTATGCACGTGCCAACACAGTTCAAGTTTTGAGATGATTTATTCAAGCATTGCAGTAAACTTATTTCGTATCTACCTGTTTTTCAAGCAGCCGCGACTGGTTGCGACCGCCGTTACGGGACTCGGTCCAACAATGCGAAGGACTCGTGAAATTATAAGCTTTGGGGTCATTGTGTATCAGGCGCTTTAATCGAGGTATTATAACGGTAATGTGACCTTCTGTTACGAGAATGCTTGGCGGTGGCGATAGGCAGGTGGCGAAATAAGTTTATTACGTGTGCAGAAATGTTCTGCATGATTGCACTGGCGTTATGCCGCCGTGGTGTTGGCTTATAATCGGTTGGCGATAGTACTGAGTTTTACTGTATTATACTTTCAAACAGCATTTGCAAATGGTTTTACTTTCCAGTTCATGATATTTAAGGGTTTGACCCATAGTGTACTTGTCTCCTGTTTGGTTGCACCAGGGTCAAGCCCTGACTACGTATTTTCGGCAAAAACAGCAAATCATTACACTTTATGCTGGCTGTCCCTATTTTTAATCAAACTTTAGGTTTTTTCCATGGAGCAAAACAGCGATCATTCTGAATGCACTATGTGAGCATGTAGGGGATTGAATAATTAGGGACAACCCAGCGGCGCAAAATTAATCTTTGATATATCTTGGGCATACTAAAGAAAGGCATCTACACAGTCATCAATTTTCCAAAATTGATAGTTTGTATTTGATGTTTCATGTTACAGATAAATGGAACACCATACTCTTTTTCCTTAATCCCTGTGATGAAGGCCCTGCTTGGACAAGGCTAGCATCTCCTAACCCTGACCGTACTTTTTGCCTGACCTTCCCCCGACAATCAAGTCCGGCTTCTTTTGATGATTCAAAACCTCTGTGTCTCGGAGCAGCGGCCAACAGTTTCTCGAGAGGTATTAAGTTGTTAGAAAATG
>CAJDSM010038225.1:9298-31309 GCA_903981925.1 Ostrea lurida
GAACTGCTATATATAGAAGTTTTAATCCTAATGTAATAAACTTGAAATATAAAAACGATCATATTGGATCGAAAATCTTATGTAATCACATTTATTTCAATAATTTATCTGAAAAATGTCTAAGGGGTCTAAGGGTCATTTTTCTACGGGGTCAATACTCTACGAGCAACACGTAGAAAACTAACCCCCAGGGTCAAAATTCCACAAAAGCAGCCAAGTATTCTACGACACGGGAGTCATTTTACTATGACAAAATGTGACCCCCCGGTCATCTTTCCATGGGGGTCACTATTCGTCGTTACACCGGCGTACTTCCCGAGGAGCAATAGATTTAAAATTATTTATTATGACGATGTAGAGATCTACCTTAACTTCAACGTCACTTCGACTGCTAAGTATCAGATTAATCGGTTTCATGGTGATTTACTTGTTGGGGACACGGAAGGGGACTAGGTAGTAGCAAGCCTTGTTTCTGTTTAGTACACAGTGAATGTCGTCAAATTTCCAACGTTTATGAAATCAACTTTTTACAGGATACTAGTACATGTATATATTAAGCAATATAAATTACTGAGAACTGAAATTTCACATCATGGATACAAAAAATACCACGACGATAGTTCGAATTTTCTCTATAACTCTACAGTATCCATGAACCGAGCTTCTATTGGTATTGATAGTGAAAGAGAGTTAATTTGATAATCAAGTCACTTATTATAAACGAACGACAGTGTCATTAATTTTAGGTACACTTAAATTGTAAGAATCGGTCGAGGTTGAATGTGAATGCGAAGAAATCTCATAAAAAGTAGTCCATATTGATGTGACGCGTAAATAAATGGTTATATCACGTGATGAAAATATTACACTTTCATTAACTTGAATAATACAAGCCCTACTCGACTCCGATTTTCTCCATCGCGTAATTTAATTTATACATATTTCTATAACTTTTTATTCATAACTTTTACTAATATTATTGATAAAATTCAATTTCTTGAAACACTTAAACAAAGACTTCCCCTTTCCCCATGCGCACTTTCTAACACAATCACAAATAGATCGGCTGCGGCCGATAATAACAGAAAACATTCAGTAAATCAGTGGTGGATCCAGGATTTGTCGAAGGGGGGGGGGGCTACTATATACGTGGCTGGCTAGAGGTCTAGGATGAAGCCCAAGTGGGGGCCCAGAGGGCGAAGCCCGGGGCAACTCATGGGTT
Organism: Ostrea lurida; assembly: GCA_903981925.1. Classification (NCBI taxonomy): domain Eukaryota; kingdom Metazoa; phylum Mollusca; class Bivalvia; order Ostreida; family Ostreidae; genus Ostrea; species Ostrea lurida. Next base: position 10,521 of record CAJDSM010038225.1, read on the forward strand.
TAAGGGCTTTGAAAGTTATTTTTAGGGGTTTGTTTACCTATAGTTCTATACATAACATTTTTATGATAATTTTGGTCATAAAGGGGGGGGGGAGGGCTCTAAATCCGCCTATGTGAATGTAAATATACACGCATGTGTACTGCAGATGTTGTCTTTATACTGATATTTCTGTAAAGATGCTCTCATCCGAAAGTAGTAATGTCCATGGACATCACGACGTCGTATATGAAACAATATAACGATACTTTCAGCAACGATACACAGTACTCTTGGATATTGTCACAATGTGTAATGGTAACCAACACCGACAATTCCTTTATGTCCCGAAGAATAAGCAATCTAAACTCACAAATTGATTTGACTCCGAGTGGCGTTCATATCTAATCTAATTGCAGGCCTATAGATTAAATAAGATAATTACAAATTGATTTGGATATGGCAGCAATTCTCTGATGACAATTATCTCCATTCAATTCAATTAGCAACACTTACATAAATTGATATTGTTTCACTTCAATAACGTATCTGAAAGACAACAGGTAGGGTTTCACCAATATCAGGAGAAAAATGATTCTTTTGAAAGATGTGCGAGGCTTTGCTTGCAGTTATAAGATATTAAAATCAATTGTAATGTTCTGTAAAACTTTGATTTTTAACCTGAAAAAAATGTTCGCGTCTCGAGTTCGTTCACCAAAGCACTGAAAGTATTGGTAAGAGATACTCTTATTAGATAAATAGTTTATTTTAAAATAATTTAAAACAGACTTGCATCCTAAACTATATTATACAATTTGATGGTGACTAGAAATGCACAATCTTATTACATAATATCCATACTATTGAATTAACGGACTGATATACCCTTGATTCGATAATCGTCAGGAATATTATAATAGATAGTTGGTGCATGCGATATTCTTTGAAATTTCATATAGCATTTTTTTTTTATTAGCTCACCTGAACCGATGGTTCAAGTTGACTATTCTGATCGTCCTTTTGTCCGTCGTCCGTCTGTCTGTTAACTTTTCAACATTTTCGATTCTTCTTCAGAACCGCTGGGCCAAATTCAACCAAACTAGGTAGAAATCTCTTGGGTAGAAGGGGATTTCAAGTTGGTTAAATGAAGGACCAGGCCCCATCAAAGGGGAGTAATCACAAAAATGGGGTGGGTCATATAAAATCTTCTTTTCTCAAGAAACCACTGGGGGCAAAAAAAGCTGAAATTTATATGAAACTTCCCGGTATAGGGGAGATGTCAAGTTTGTTCAATATCATTTGACCCCCGGGGATACGATGGGGCCCCAATATGGGGATCAAAGTTTTATACATATGATATTATAGGGAAAATTCTTTAAAAATCCTCTTCTCAAAGAACCACTGGGCCAGAAAAGCTGAAATTTATATGAAACGCTTCCTGATATAGTGGAAGTTCAAGTTTGTTTCCCAAATCATGGACCCTGGGGTTACCGATGGTGCCCTAAATAGGGGATTAAAGTTGCTATACTGCTCTTCTTGTGGAGCAGTTGCTACAGGTGAGCGATGTGGCCAGGGGCCTCTTTGTTAAATTAATTAATATTAATATATCCAAAATGTCTTTGATCCGACTTATGTGTTAGGTTTCTTCCATTATTATATCTAAGCATGTGCAAAGCCACAAAAACGACATCCTGCTTAGTAACATTCGTCAGGTGAAAGCATTTATAAATACAGATTTACACAAATATCAAACTTACTATAACAGATAAATTTAGTAGTATACATGGAGATAAATCCCCTCTATCTCTGGCTGCTATGTCATGACCTATTTATTACGACCCCCCCGACCCCACATCAGTGGCGGGTCCAGGTTTTGTCGAAAGGGGGTGGGGTGGAGCCCGTTCCGTTGAAAGAAGGGAACAAAAAGCTTAAGGTCTGTGGTCAAGCCCAAGTGGGATCTAGGGGTCAAAGCCCACGGCAGCGCATGGGTTTTAGGACTTTTAAAGTTAGGGATCAGTTTAGCTATGTAAAGGCAAAGACACCGAACAGTCATCAATCTCGTAAGTCCAACAAGAGTTGGGCAAACACGGATCCCTGTACACATCAGAGGTGGGATCAGGTGCCTAGGAGAAGTAAGCATCCCCTGTTGACCGGTCACACCCGCCCTGAGCTCATTGTCTTGATCAGGTAAACGGAGTAGTAGTCAAATCAGTGGATGCAAAACGTCTCAACAATTGCTATGAAATACATCTGACAGCATTTGGCCCAATGGCAGGCCATACTGGAAAACTAAATCCTTACAACGACCATACTTCTCATGAAAGTTTACCATGAATATGTGTATAATATGTATATACGTATACGATGTATATACATGTGTGCACGTGTATGTATGCATGTATACTTTACTGGAACTCAACTACATGTAGACTATTTTATTCTCTTTGTCATTCTTGTGATTTTGTTTATGACTACATGCCAATGTATGAATGGTGCTGTCAATATAATAAGCATGGTCATGGGAAACGGTCGCTTCCCCCTTTAAATCCGCCTATATACATAAATATGGACTTAAGCGGTGGTGATGAACAATGTATTGATTCGATGAATTGTGGGCTGTGTGTGCAGATTGCGTATGCAATTTAAGTTTTGGAGGCTAACTTGCCAATACAGCTTGTCATTGGGCCAAATACTGTTTGACGTGTTTCATAGCAATTGGTAGACCGTTCTTTACACAATGATTGTGACTACGGATTGTTCCGTTTACCTGATCAAAATATAAGGCTCACGGCGGGTGTGACTGGTCGACAGGAGATGTTTAGTCCTCCTATGTACCTAATCCTACCTCTTGTTTGTCCAGGGCCCAACTTTTAATTTCGTATTCCTTAAAGGGGCATGGACACGTTTTGAGCTAAAAATGTTTACATTTTAGATTTTCATTTTTAATGTTTACAATGCTCACTTATGGTATTTCTAATGGTCAGTAAAAATATGAACGTCATTTGTTGAGTTGCAAGTGAGATACAGCATTCACAATTCTTCGCTATGTAAACAAACCTCGATCCATGTTTTTGTTTACCTATATTGAATATGCTAGTATACGTTCCATTTAAAGCAGATTTTTTCAAATTACAAGTTCATTCTGAACACAATTAAATAGTTTCTAGTGTTTCTCACATCTAATTTTGTTTTAAACATGGTATTTTCTGTGAAGCAATCTTTATGTAAATGTAAACAAGGCTCGAGCCTTGTTTACATTGCAAAGAGTTGTAAGTGCTGTATCTCACTTGAAACTCAACAAATAAAGTTCAAATTTTTGGCAATGATGACGTCTCCATATGAGTTAAGGATTCTGAACAATATATACCAACAGATTCTGAACAATATATAAACAACAACTGTAACACCATAGCTATATAACTTGTAACTCTAAAGTTATGTAATCTGTTACAGAATGAATTAGATTTTCTATGATCGCATTATCTAATCGTGTCTAATTCTTAATCAACCCTTAAAAAAGACGAGAAAATGATACTGAATTATGTTAAGTAGCTAAATATTGTATTTTCATTATCTACTTGAAACCTAATAATACGATTACTAGCAGAGGCGGCTGAATCCCCTCAGTTAACTTTCTGAGGACCTGGTACATTCAAAATATACAAATATATGATTACGCAATATATACAGATAAAGGTTGAGACTCTTCATAATCCGACCGATTAATTCTACGCCTTGTCATATTTGTGATATTTTAGTTGTTCTTTTAACATTGACTGTCTAATTGGCCGCCTCCCAGATGATAACTGACATACCTACCTATATATGATAAGCGTGAGTGATGCTCTACATATATGCAATCGGTCAACTTTCCTTCTTAGTCGTTAATATCCACTATCACCTGCTTCGTATGGTGTGTATATCTCCCAGTTGATTCGATACGCAAAGAGGCGACTGCTAATGCGTATGTAGACTGTTTTTCAAAGCAGGAGGCAACTATCTAACACAAAAAAGGTTGATACTGCTTAGGGTTTTATAACGATATCTCGGTTTAAGTAATTCATTTCGCCAATATTCTTAGGCTCACCTATAATGACCTTGTGTTGCGATACAAATTATTCCACACAGTTCATATTGTTTGGACTGATTTGTTTCATACCCTTGTTATAGACTGTCAGTTTACGTACTTATGATTTGGACTACGGTAATCGCCTTTACTTTTATTTTCAGACTACGGCTTCCACGGCGGTGCTGTACCGCGTCAGCAGATGATGTCTTTACTTCCTCCATTGGCACCTGATCCTACCTTTCGCTTTATGTCGGAGGTCATTCGTTGTTGCCCTACAACTCGATTTTGTATATGGTTTTTTTGATTATGATTACGTTTGGACCAAGTGTGTAACTTTCGCCTTTTTGTCTTTAATCAATTACATACATGTAAAATAGTTCAAAGAAGCTCTTGAGCAATCGGCTCCTACAGCTCGATTGGCTCCCGATACGCTTGGCTCTTGGGAGCTCTTTACTAGCAATACCGGCTCTTACAGCTCGGCTGCTCAGTTAGGCTCTTTTCAGCTCTTCTTGGCTCCTGCGATCACTTTCTCGGTAATAAAAACTACTATTAAAGCCAGGAAAGACTTATTCAGTCACGTCTAAAGCTTTATATATATCTATTAATTCTTAAACCCTTATTACCTTGTAACTACTGACCGTCCCGCTTCAGCTTCAACTTTGAACTGATTAAATTCTGCGGCTTCGCTTGTATTTATACTGTTTAAAGCACACGAGCGCCACCTAGCGAGACATAATTGTGAAAACAGCGGGTACTGGGATAACTTTTTCCGGATTGTCTCAATACTTTCATAACCATTTTATACATTTTCCACACATTCAGTTCATTTTTTTGTGCACAGTTGGTTCCATTAAAGTAAAATTCAACAACACGAACATCATTCTTATATGAGTTATCAGATTCATTATCCATATTGAATAAACATATAGTAGGTCATCATTCACATATAGTAGGTCATCATTCCTTTTGATATTACCGAGACCCGTGGGGATCCGGGTTAGAATAGGTCCCCAGCATCCCCTTGCGTGTCGTAAGAGGCGACTAAATGGGGCGGTCATTCGGAAGAGACCGGAAAAACCGAGGCCCCGTGTCACAGCAGGTGTGGCACGAAAAAGATCCCTCCCTGCTCAAAGGCCCTTCGTGTCGAGCATAGGCCTAAATTTTGCAGCCCTTCACCGGCAATGGTGACGTCTCCATATGAGTGAAATATTCTCGAGTGGGACGTAAAACAATAAATAATCAATCAATTGATATTACCGAAATAATTTACAGAGTTTTATTCTATGTGTACTTCTTTTTACTTCAGAATTTGCCGCAAGTTAACTTTGAATGTCAAACAACTTGACCCAGCATAAAAATACGTTACCGAACTTATCTATGCATCTTTCTACCAGCAAAGCCTAGGAAGGTAATTCCATGTTTCATTTCGTGAGATTGGATTATTCCCAACTACAATATTAAATTAGAGATAATTGAGTCTTCGTATTAAACGATAATAAAATTTCGGAAAAATAATGGCTGACAAATGAAATTTGACAAAGCATGGACGATGGCTGCATATCCTAAATGGATCAGTTTCTGTTACTGAAGCGATATCTGAGATAAAACGTCACGAGGTCTTATATGTACACTGCGTGTCACAAATGAAAAGAAATCCGGGACTTTAAATACATCCTTTATACTTGTCATTAATGTACATTGTAGATTTTATGGGTATTCTTTGTTTTTGTTTTTTATATTATCTTTTAGTTTGGTGAAATACAGTACTGTCCGACAAAATACTAAACAACAACTACAACTAAATTAATTTAAAAAACACAGTCCCATTTGATTCTGCATATTACATACTGCAATCATAAAGATTAAGAATGCATATCTTTCAACTCTTCACTATTTGTTGTTGAAGAATCCTAGGTTTTATTGTGTTATTTTCTATCATAGATTGAAGAAGTGAAGTATACTGGCTTAGTATGCTATTAAGCATTAGTGGAATCAAAATAATATTTCAAATGCATTTTCAACAGTTAATATTGAAATTTTGTGCAACATTGCATCACGCAAGTTGAAATGAATATGAATTTTTGAAAATCTATAAATGTATCTTTTATCATGTCATAATTGATACCAATTTAACTGTTGTTGCAAACCTTTTTGCTACTTATGAAATATTGATGTAAAATAATGAAAAAGCCCAATTTGTGTTAATACATCAACGTCAGTATTATCACACGTTCCTTCATTTATTTCATGAGAGTAGCAAGACCTTGTAACTCTTTATTAAATTATATCATTCCTCGAAATAAATAATTTAGCTTTCATCTTTTTGTTCCATATTTATAATATTGTAATGCTTTTCGCTTAATTAATAATTGCATTACAACGGTAGGGGATATTCTGCGATTAAGCACCCATCCATTGATACGTTGTCGACCCATGCAGAAGGCAAAGTGACAACACAGAGAGATTATGCTTGTATTGGGAGCCCGGATAACGGAATTAAGATGTCAATAGAAGGTTCTGTTCTTGTGAGGTTAAAACGCATATAAAGTGATTATTCTAAAAGTAGGCTTTGCCACGACTCATTACGGGAAAATGCAAGAAAATGAGTCCCTTAGCATTGTATGGTGTAAATTATTGGAAGGAAAATAGTAAAACAGGGTGACGTATAAGAAGGTTCATAAAACATTGAATTGATACTGAAATCAATTGCCTGATACAGATATCTATATGGTTTTAAAAATGAGGTGTTTAAGTTTTGTATGCTTTGTTCTGTATCTTTGTTTCGTTTGTTTGTTTCACGTCCCCTCCAGAATTTTTCACTCACCAACTGTAGGTGAAGTAATACAAATTTAAATCTATGCTTCGCACTTTAAGGCCAACGACTGCCGCGACATGGGACTTAGTTTTTTAAAGGTCATATCCTTTGATTGATCTTGACCTTTGATTCTCATTTCTAAATACCGAGCGTTTGACGAAGGCGCAATCAGTCACTGATATTTAAGGATTATGCGGCCAAGGCACGAGCGGGGCTTGAACTAATGACCTCTGTGACGATGTAATAAAGCATTGGTAAAATAAAAAGAGAAACCAACTGATAGATTTAATTAAATTACTTCAGAAAGCTCATGATAACTGATAGATGATAACGCACAGTCTAAGGGTATGCTCATTTATCATGGTGGCAGACCTTGTTTGTGTTTATTTCTCTTTCCGGAAATGCCATGTTTGCACATACACATGTAAGTGGTACACGAATACATTACTAGCTTCCTCGGATGGTTCCATTACGCGTCGACTACACTACACAAATGGTGTAGGGATATGCACCGATTTGCTACATATTTTCGCCGGAAGTACCTATTTACTCTTTTCCACTCCGCTTCGGCTACAGACGACTTTTTCGCCGTGCTGCAGTTTGCAAATGACAGCCCTGGTATTCACTCAGGGAATAACTGTAAGTTATTCGCAACCGTTTTCATGCTAATTTAATGGTCACGTTAGTAGAGCGGATGAAACTGATATTTTGTTTTGAACACTTGAATTAAAAAACCCAATATGGCAGAATCTGATCACGTCCGAGGTCAGTGTGCGAGGTACGAGTCACTCGAGAAGTTCCGAATATACTAGCTCGTCATTTCCTTCTTTTCAAAGAAACTATTGCAGATTACATATTAGCATCTTAAAACCCATGTTCCCTCCGCAAATGTTTGGGCACTCTTTCATTGCTCAGACTATGATACTGTTGGTGTTTACTGCTGGGGTATCATTACTTTAAAGCGCGATGCCTAGAAAAGCATGGTTGCTAGCCATACGGAGAAACCGTCACACTCTACCTTACATTGACGAGTACTGTAGGTTACAATGATGATATTGTGGCGTAAATAACGCATTGTCATATTATTTGACTGTAAACATCTTGTAATTTACTGAGTGTTTGTAAGTATATTGAGGGTTGGATCTCCATTACACAAAGGTATTGATGTTGTGTAATGTATTTAATCTTACGTAACTAGTGCTCGATTTAGCTCGCACGGTGGTTTTAAATGTTACGATCACAGATGTAAATTTGTTATTTATTCAGGCATCCCAGATAAATCTTTTGGTATTTTAAAGCTTAAGATATTTTGTCACTCGATATTGTAAAAGATGTGAACCCAGGACCCAGAACTTTATGCTCTATATGATTATTTCGTTGATCTTAGTGAGGTACTATTCTAGGCTGGTTACCAGTTTGTAAGAAATCTACATAACTTCTACTATCCTTTTGACCGACTCTTCTAGGCTGGTTATTTGTTCTACTTCATTTCTTCTTACTGTTGGGCAGTCTCTTCCACACTGTCCACGCCGTATCCGCAGATCCTGTTTGCTTTTCGTTTAAATACAATTCGTTATATCTCGTATCAAACGATGCACTTCTGGAATATATAGTTTAAAAATTATGGAATTTAATATTTTCCATTGTTGTGATATTGATGATGAACCGCTAATTTTGATTGTTGTAAGTGAAACGATTTAGTATATATAGGGCTCATGGCGTATGTGACCGGTCATTAGTGGATGCTTATTCCTCGTAGGCATCTGATCTCATCTCTGGTGTTTTCAGGCCGTGCTTCTCTCTGTTTTATCTTTCTTTGTAGGATTTATGAGCTTTGTGAAAATTTACTGTTTGTTATTTTTCACCCATTGAATCACAGTGATAAAGAGTCGAGCACATATTAACATTATTACATGCAATAAGTTTTTGTTTTGCAATTTAGATTTCCTTCAGATTATTTCTAAATCATGTCAAATATTGAAACTAAATGACGTTCTAACTTGGTATCTTAGAAAACCACATTGTTTTTTTTTTATCTACATGTTACGGACTTCCAACACTTCGGTATGAGCATCACTGAAGAGACATGATTTGTCGAAATGTGCATCTGGTGCATCAAAATTGGTACTGTATGATATTAACATTCTGTTAGAAACACACACACAAAACAAAAAGGTCTTAAAACTGTGTTTCCAGAAGGATAATGATTTACTGTTCAAGTCCGCAAACAAACGACACACGCGGGCAGTTGTAAGCTGGGCTGTTTCTCCAAGAAAAAGGGAAGAATAATCTTACTAAATAGATGAAACCCTATTTGCCTATGACACAAGAGGACTTGAATTCCCTAAGCAGATTGATTCTGTCTTTTGTAGCTTACTTCTCTGTTTCACTATGATTCTACTTTATGGGGGAATTCTGTGGATAATTAGGAGGGATCAAGAATCGTGGCCACTTCACTATTATTCATCAAAGAAGTTTATATCTTTAGTAAAATGAAAATCTATTAGATCCAAGCGCATGATTAAGTTATAAGTCGAAGCCCAGATAGAACGAGGAGAGAATTAGCTTATTGAGAGTTCTTCAAATTTCTATTGATGCTTTTGAATATGGAATAATAGAAAAGCAGAGTACAGAAAATTGCGTTATTGTATTATCCGGGAAACACTTAGCGTGCGACTGCATCCCGATGATTGCATTTTTTCTTGTATTATGATAATAATTAAGTAATCAGCAATGGGGAATATTTTGCACATCTCTTACGAAAACAATTCTTTTATTGATTATTTGCTGATTTTATAATGACACTTCTTTGAACATGCTGTGTGTGGATTTTGAAACAGACCTGAGATATGCTCTGTGATTGGATTTGACTTTCATGTAACGAAGTATGTGTTCTATATCGAGTGTGGTTTTTACCTTTATATCCGACCCCAAAAACATGGGGGAATTTATAGTTACCACTTCTTGTAGTTTTTACTTCATGTGTATTTGCCACACAAAATAGTTTCTAGTATAATGATTTAAGAACATTTTTAAAAAAGAATGTTTGATTGAAACTGATATGGAATTTTTGAAAAGTCACACATTGTTTTCATTTTAAAAGAATGTCATGTGGCATAAGAACACAAAGTGCAAAATCTTATAAAAAATAATCTTAAGACAGTATCAGAATATCGGTAATAATATAAAGTAGAGGTTTACATTTGGTAACTCAATATATATAAATAATTATATTTATCAAATCTAAGACATTTCATTTAAAAATGTCGTATATGCAATCTAACTAAAATTATACTTGTTTATTTCGCTCCCTTCAGATACAATTCAATAGAAATGTATCGTGGAGAAGCTGAAAATACAAGTCTAATTTTTTATTAGATTGGCGTAATTTTATACATAAATTACATTTGAATGGTTGCAGTTGTCAAAGTCTCCAAACACAGAAGGCATGATTTAGGGGCTTCCGTCACTGTCTATATATCATGTACAAAATGTAAACTATTGAATGAAGTGTTCCCTTCTTGCCATAATGTCCCAATGGTGTTTCTCTTGGAACTCATTTTGAGAGGCATCTTGAACAGAATTTCATCATGAAATAGTTTCAAATTGTTGCTATAGAGTTTATTTCATATCAGGATAAATGTATAATTTTTAAACGTTGTTTGTATCTTGAGATAGTTGTACATTGTATGTACATTACATTTTTCTCACGTTTTATGTTAGACATTCTATACTGAATTCCATGCTATTATAGTTATATTAGTAATGTAGTAAGTAATTTTCTCGGATTTCTTAATTATTGCAGTTTTCTAAGGATAAATTCAAATTCTACTTTTATCGAATAACCGACAAATTTAGATTTCTCTTATAAAATCTGCATATGAAGTAATGCATAGGATTAATGTAATCTAATGTTGGCTTAAGTCTATATGAAAAAAATACATGATTATCAATATAACTCGAAAAAAAACATAGAGAATTGTATTAGACCGAAAACCGATCATTTCATTGCACTGAACAATTTTTTAAAAGAAATAAACGCAAGAACTATACAGATTCGTTCTTCAGATCGCGTCCAAAAGGATACACCATAACCAAATATACAATCTTCAAATAATACTTAGGGGGAGTGGTTATTTTTGTGACCTGCGTATATGGTTTACCTTAAAGGAACTGGAGATAAAACGATTGTAAAGCTATGAATTATCTTATAGTGATCCAGAACACACAACAATTCTCCGATTAGTTAAACTTATTTGCTTTTCTTGAACATTTATGATCAGTGTTATATTGATCAATTTTCGTTCTGCCTTTGGTCTTCAAATTTGTGTGCACAGGATGAAAACAATCAAACAAATACTGTTATATTCTTGAAAGCATTATAAGTGCTTAGTTAAAATCGCTGAAAGGATTTCATTCAACCATGATAAAATATTCACGGTTTGTTACAGTTGCCTTCTGTTTTCACTGCTCTGGTTGTAGCAAATTGGAAAAAGAATATAACTCAATAATATAACTTAAGCATTTTAAAAGACGTAAGACATGCAAATATAATTATTACAATGATATTTTTTTTTTTTAAATCCTTCTTATATTCAAATTAGACTTTCATTCGAACCTAATATAATAATGTACTTTATCATATAAATTAACAAATAATTGATTCATGAATTTTCAATCTCGCTATCTAGAATCTTTAAATCACTGTTTGAAGTTCAGAATAATATTTAGAGCAAAATCGAATACATTACTAGAAAGTGAATACTTTTTGCAAACGTCATCGGCATTTTCTAAATGCAAGAAAAGTAAGAGCTAATATGATTAGCCTCTTGTAAACTTCAAAAGCAAAACCATACCACCATTCCCTCCATTATCATACAAATAAAGATGAATTCCAGTGGCCGTAATCTAATTTCCAATAACTAAACACATGTATCTGTTGTACGGAAGGAAAATTAAGTTATGCGATTAATTGTCAATTTTGACCCACGTCAGGAAACTTGGACTATCAGATGGAAAGCTGTATAATGTCTCTGTATTAAGACCAGCACACATCAAATGTCGAATCCGACAGACATTTTTTGGCGTTATTTTCTGCGATAAGTGATTTTTATGACCGGGAACTTTTTGAATTGGCGTTTATCGGTTACAAATTAGATGATCCACGTGGAGTCCGTTATGGTATTATTGTCACCGTCGACGTTCCGTTCCGTAAAAATCCGGAATTTAGCTGCCGACCAATGACATCGCGGTTTCATGGCAGAGGCTGTCACTGCCGATCCTATCTTATTGTGTCTTCTGCTAGTCCTTCCAACGTGGGTTTGGCTTCGCAGTCTAATTTTCCTGATTAATTGAGGATTACATTCAGAAAACTGAATTATTGGAAGTGGTTTTCAGTCTAAACGAGACCAAATTTTCCAATATCACATATTATGATACGGAGCGAGATTGGCTTTTTCTTGCACTACTGAGGCGACTTGTGAAGGATAAGGCAGCATCTTATGAGATTCAGAACTCTTTTGATTTTAGTCGTCTGAGTGATATCATTATCTATTAAACCAGAAGACATAAGGTAAGGTTCTCAAATGATAAATCATTACGAATCATGTTACAATTACAATCCAACTGGTGACATTTTTTATCATTAATTTGAGAATTTTCTTCGAATTTTTTTTTTTCGTTATTTCCATTTGTTGGTGATTGAGTTGAGTTTTTTCCCTCCAGAGATGTTCTGTTTCCATTGCCCCCCAGCTCTACATCCCGCTGCGGCCCGACAGTTCGGGGTGGATTTGTCCTACCAGCATCATCATCATCATCCTTGTAAGTATAGGCCCAATTTTCTATCATATGCTCTTTGGTAATGCATAAGGTTAGAGAACTTATGCCAATGCCATAGTGCATTTCTTTCATTCCGTTTTGGAGATTTGGATTCGAGGAAACATTCCGCACTTGCATGCAATGATCACAAAATATATGCGTACCATCATAGATTTCGGTAGTCCTTTTCATTTATCGGTAAAAACGAAATGGGGAATCTTAATGGGCTTCTTTTAAAAAGACTTAAGTATTCAACAACGATTCGAAATATATGTTACTGTTTCAAGGCATTTTGCGGATTCTAGAAACTTTAGAAACGATGATAAACAAGATATCTCAACAACAGGTATTTTTTAGTCCGTTATAAATATTCCGTTATATATACGTAACAAAACTGTGTGTTTTGTCTGGAATGTGAAATGCAAAAATGATTTTAACGTGACAATTTGATTTTAGTTAGAAAATTAACTATGGGTGCGTGTCTATTTGTTTTGTTTTTCTCCTCTAATCTATCATAAAAAATTCTAAGAATTGAAAAATTTGTAATAAAGTCAAGATACATTTTTCAATTTGATATAGTTTCATCACAATCTGTGGAACTCCAATTGCCGTTAATTTTGTGGTTTGGGCAAGACNAAAAATTTGTAATAAAGTCAAGATACATTTTAAATTTGATATACACATATAGTTTCATCAAAATCTGTGGAACTCCAATTGTCGTTAATTTTGTGGTTTGGGGAATCTAATCAAATGATGTTCAGTGTACTTTACTTCTTACCAGTAAAATCATATATTAAGATATAAGCTACCAGAGCAAATGTCCAATCAACGCTTTCAGAAATCTCGTAACAGTGGTCTGATCTAGTTATACAGTATGTAGTTGTGGAGATGTGTATCAGTAATGGCTGAATTGTGTTACGTTATAGTTGTACGAAAATGGTCATTATCAATCCGTCTCTATCTAAAAGCTATATACAAGATATTATGACAAACTAAGAAAGACCGGATATGGTCAGCAAGCAATTTAAAGGTTTCAAAATTATGGAAACTATTTGAATGTAATTTCCCTCTGTCCACTGACGCCCATCCTTATATATCTATGATGTAAGTCCTCCTTGAGGAAAGGCCATGCTTACCCAGAGCAGTTTCATAATGTGTTTATAATTAACACACAACAGAAGGCAAAACACTTGTAGCCAAACCGGATTTTAACGTGTCATATGTCAGGAAAGCTTATTTTCTTTAAATTTGAACGATGTGCAAATTTGTATCTAACCTTATACTGGAAGAAATGGATATTTATTTAAAAAAAAAAATGTTTTCAAAATAGCAAGGTACTTTTTTCGTCTTATAGAAGCATCCATACAAATTATCTTGCTTTTCATCTTTCAATCCTATTATCTTTACATGCCGCACACGTCTAACCGATATTTATTTGACTAAAATACCTGCCTTTCTAAAATTCGTATGCCGTTCTTGGGGGTCTGTCTTTCTGAGCTGCTAAATTTGTTTTAGACACTTTAGTATCAAATTAGTGGAAACTAATAAATAAAAACAAGACATAATGACAATAAACTCTTGAAAAATGTTGAACATTGACGATCTTTTGCAACAAATATAAACGAATGAAATATGGGGAACAATGAGGCCTATAGTAACGAACCGAACTACAACCTCATACGTGTTGCAACGTCTATGATGTCGGGTATATATCTAATTGGTATTGGGCAAAATGTAATGCCAGTTTCGTCATTGTCTTGGCATATCTGATAATTTGGCCAAATAAATTAGAATATTGTATCCAAAGGGAAAGAAAATTTCAATTTCGAACAGAAAAAACAATGGGAGCAATTTTTCAATTGTTTTTGACGCTAGTCACTTTTAACTATGTTGGTTGCAAAAATGTAATAAAATGTTGCATTTCTTTGAACTAGGGTTATACCTTCTTCTTTTTTTTTTTGGTCTATTGGCGCTCTCTAAATTAGGTTTCTTATTCATTTTTATAACTTTACTGTTGTCCCTAGAAGTAAATGTGTTGAATATTTTTACAATACCAAAGAAAAAAAAAGAGAGAAAATTAGAATTATGTTCATTTGTTAGGGAATCAAGCCACCGTTTGATTAAAATGTCAACAAGGAAGGTGATGCTATTTCATGAGGTACATATGATTTATATAATGCGATAATTGTAGCTGTCATTTTGAATGTTACAATTACATAAAAACGACTGTACTAATATACATTTACCATGACTTTTTAGAATCTTATACAACAGATCATTTGAGCACTAAGAAACGTATTTTAGCATTCCCCCCCCTCGGTACATACTGACATGATTCACGTCGTTTTCACTTGAAAAAAAAATGTCGCAATATCATGACGTCAGAAATATAACACTATTAAAAGACTTGCATATCATATTTAACCCCACCCCCCAAAAAACCAATATTTTTTTTTTAATTAAAATAAAAAAAATTCACGAACATTCAACTGCTACTGGGTTATTTTTTCTGCTGCAAATTATGCACAGTTCGTGGTGGCTAAAGACATTAGTACTTTTTAAACTGTGTTGCATATACCGTAGGTTTACCGCCATGATTTTTAAAATGGACTGAGAGCTCTAGCGTTGTTTCTTTAAAAGTACTTGTAATAGCTCTATCGGTTTACATTGGATAATATAACATGAGTAATAAAGACAATTGCTAATATCTACCTGTTGGTATCTACCATCTCCTATTACTAACCACTATTAGTTTATTAGAATCTACGCCTCAAATTCAACCTTCTTGAATGTACCGAGTTACTCGTGTTGAAATACTGAACTTTCCAATTCTACACAGACTTCTTTCTAAGCTGGAAAATTTGATAATTATCAGACCCTAAGGGGAAGATTCCTGCATAGTTTAGAAAATCATTATCTGCATGTCTTTTGGTATTTTTCTTATTATTAAATTTTCTGCGTAAAAAAAATCAATGATCGGTATCTGTGATGGGCCTTGGTTGCTTACGGTCGGAAACCTGTCAACAGAAATTCACTTTGTCTGTCCGATAATGTCTTAAATTAGAGATTTGTACACGACCTGTCATTTATCTATTATACGATTTTACTTCAAAATACCGCGTTTACGATTCTACTTTATCCAATCAGAAAAATAATCACTAAGTGTGTATTTCTCCCAACTTAGTGGCCTCGAGCGATGAAGACCAAGTGAGACTAATTCCTGTTGGCACGCGAAAGCGTGCAAATGGGGAAATAAGATGCTGCTTTAATAATATTTACTTCCAGTAATATGGTATCCCCACAGCACTTTGTCTAATGATTGGCCATGCCAATATTGAATTAGATTACCTTTGAAATTTAATACCTCATAGAAGACAATTAAGGTAATGATGGGGACTAAATGTTATTAAAGCTTTCTGAATATTAAATCCAAATAAACCTGCACCTGTCATTAACACAAATTGATGCATTGGGTGTCATAAGGGGGAAATCCATTGAGCACAATCGTACCTTGTAGGCCAAGACCATCAAACTCATCAAACCTCTAATACGTCTCATCATTGTAAAGGTTTAACCATACAAAAAGAAACTGTTTTTAATGGAATAATATGTGATTTTGTGCATGATGATCTGGCTACGACAGGCGATAAAACTATTGTGTTGTGATGGTCGATCCGTCAACAAATTATTCCTAATGCCCATTATTCTAGGATGACAAATATTGCCTATATCATGGGGAATTCGAGTAAATATAGAGAATTGAAGATGCCTTTAGCATCCGCTGAAAATCGGGAGTAATATTCCATGCATGGTCTATCTTAATTGAATTAGTCGGGCCCTTTTGATCGGAATTTGCACGGTTTAGTAGCGATCCTTCCTTTGTTCTTATATTAATGACAAATCCATGGACACAACGACATAAAAATGCGTTGTCTTCAAACCCGTAAGATCTGGTAGTTCACGACGATAATTGTACATAACGAAAGCATTTGATATTCTTAGTTTTCTTCTACAAATGGTGACAAGGAAACTCATTTCTAAACATTTTCATCATGAGTGGTTAAAAGACCGTTGATTTATGGTTGTAAATTTCCTCTAGTGTAGATTTCGGGAGTCATTGTGTATTGTATCAAACGGGTTTCAACATAAAACCTAATAAACGAAGAAAGTTATAACAGGTAGAATCATCTTATATTTTGCAGATGCTGGTTATGGGTTAGGAAGCGATTTCCAGGATGACAATTTCGCCAGAAGAAAGCAGAGAAGGAACAGGACAACTTTTACTCTTCAACAGGTCAATAAGATAAAACTATGGTGCATTTTCATGATATTTGATATTGTAAATGTATCATTGTGTAAGAAAAGGTTTGAATATGATTAGAATGTATTTTTTCAGCTAGAGGAATTAGAAAAAGCTTTTGCACAAACCCACTACCCAGATGTTTTCACGAGAGAAGACCTCGCAATGCGGATTAACCTCACAGAAGCCCGTGTCCAGGTAGACATACTAAACCATTGCATAAATATTTTGATACATTATTATAGTAACATTGTTAATATCAATCCATAAATTGTATTCTTTATAAAGGTATGGTTCCAAAATCGAAGAGCAAAGTGGAGAAAGAGCGAAAGGTTTTCACAACAACCGAAGTCAGGGACGTCAATCCAAAGTGACGTCAATGGGGACGAAATGCTGTCGGAAGGTGATGATGCAAAAATTGAGGATGAGTTGGAGGTAGAAACTGTCACAAGCACCGAGTTGGCCTCTGAGGGTGATTCTCAAGCCGCCAAACTTCTTGATGTGATTTCACGAGAAATTGATAGACATTCACCGGAACCTTGCTGTAGCAAGGCAGAAGACAATGCTTCCACGGTTCAAGAAACATCATCAGAGTCTGAAATATCTGCATATGATAAAAATGAGGACGGACCTCAGAAACGGGGAGAAAAAACAGAAGAAACTGATCGCTCTGATAGTGTAACTGTATCTAGTGACGTCAATGATTGTATATCTGCTACAAGTGACATCAAGGAAGAGGGCAATGACGATACTCTACCAATCCCAAAGACTACCCAATCATCTGGCAGAATCCCGAGTTCGTTACCTAGCATATTTTCTGGAATGCAAAACATGTGCTCTTCGTCATCACTTTTGATGAGCATGGCCAACCAATCACAAGACAATATGTTGTTACAGAAACAACAGTTTATGCAGCCGTCTTTCGTGCAGACACTTCTTGCTCTCAACAATAATGTTGTGAACAGACAGTCGATGTTGCCTTTCATGGAAGGGTAAGTATTGATTAGGTGCTACATATTAACGAAGACACATATCTTGTTGATTTTTGTAATTAACGAATTAAGTTATTAACAGATATTTCAATCAGTAGCAAAGGTTAGTCCATCGTTGTATTATTGTACCTAAGCAGTGGTAGTCCTCTGTACATATTTTGATTTATCTTTCCTTTATCACAGATCTGCCTACAAGAATTATCTAGAAAATTATCTTAATACCCCAAGACATTATCTACCCCCAGTCCCACATCCTGCTTTCAAAGGTAAGGGACTTCTATGAGTTATTTTTTCATTTGAAAATATCAACTGTAAATAATTGCCTGTTGGTGTTTAAATTAGAATTGAATAATGTTACCTTAA
The DNA here is from genome assembly GCA_903981925.1 of Ostrea lurida. Classification (NCBI taxonomy): domain Eukaryota; kingdom Metazoa; phylum Mollusca; class Bivalvia; order Ostreida; family Ostreidae; genus Ostrea; species Ostrea lurida. Next base: position 28,853 of record CAJDSM010038225.1, read on the forward strand.
AAAAAAGCATTACAGAATTTGGTTTTTGATTATTTTAAGCATCCTTATTCCTCATGATCTTGATCATATATTTAGATTGTACGTGCATTGATCCAGGTGTGATAGAGAATAGGCTTAAACATGTACCTTAAATAAGTTTAATACAGAAACCTAACTGAATATAAAAGAAAACAAATGGCACTTTCTAAAGAAAGTTTCTGGTTTAAAAAAAGTTACACAAAACATTGGTTGCTAAAACTGTACTGAAAAAAGCGTAACCAGGCATAATCGAATGCAATGTAAAATTCAACAATTTTAGACAATAATATCTGATCTCACAATACGTTTGTTGTTTTTGTTTCACCAATCCAGTACATGTATTTGAAAAAAACCCTGCACCATTGTATAAACATCATATCACCATTTATCAATTTTCCCCCAATTCTTAACGTTTTTTAAATTTACCTGTTCAATAGGATGCTTACCGTTTTGCGGTTGCTGCTCTCGGCCCGGATGTCCGCCTATGATGATTTCCTCTGACCAAAGAACATCTAGTGTAGCAGAACTTCGGAGACGTGCGCGTGAGCATTCGGAATCCATTACATCTACTTCATCTCTACAAGAACAGATGAATTCTAGATCATGTCCATAGTTTCTAACACTCAATTTTGATATTCTTATATCCTTGATATTGATGGTGAAATGTCTCATTCTATTCACAAACGATACGGATTGTTTCTTTATTGCTTTACATACATTTATATTTCCAATATTGTGCGATATTGAACATATTGTTTGTTATATTTATTAAACCGCTTGATTCATCATCGTAGTTTGTTATATATACATATACTAGTATGTGTCCATAGCCCGTTTTATATACTGAAAATTCTGAATGTTCGTACAGAGATGTATTAGAAGTTGTTATGATATCAATGTTTAGTTGATCAATACGTCGTAGGGAAATATTAGAGAAATTTCCCCAAATCATGACAGGAGTTGGCACAAAATGTGGTCGTGATTTTTTTAAATGAGGTTTCATTTGCATTAAGAATATTTGAGAACGACGAACCAATATAAATATTTAGCGCTTCGAGAATTATTACGGAGTTTGCGTGGATGTTTTGCCGCAAATTTTGGATTTATTGTATGATTTAATCGTAGAATGATTTGTTTTATTATTAGGAACAAAGAACCGTCAGGGTACCCAAAAAGTGTTTCTTGTAACAAACAATTTGATAAATAGGACTTGTTTTGCGTAATGCGTTATTGTGTTTCCTGTTTATGCCATAAACAATGAGTATATTTCATCGAATAGATATCATTTTAGCACACATTGCATATACGACATGTAGAAATTCTCACATGACGTGTTGATATTCAATGTAAAGGCAAAGATAACGATCAGTGATCATTCTCGTAAGTCCTAAATAGAATACAAAAGCAAGAGTTGGGCAATCACGGACCCCTGGACACACCAGAGGTTGTATCAGGTGCCTAGGAGGAGTAAGGATCCCCTGTTGATAGGTCACACCCGCCGTGAGCCCATTGTCTTGATCAGGCAAACGGAACAATCCGTAGTCAAATCAGTGTGTGAAAAACGGCTTAACAATGGCTATGAAACACATCAGACAGCATTTGACTCAATGGTAGGTCATATTGGTAAACTAAATTGTTATAACGACCATAGAATTTACGAAATGCTGCCTTTAAACGAGACTGTTGAAACCCCTGCAACAACAACTTGTCTGTAAGTAGCTTGCCTCGATTCGAAGACTGATCGTACGCAGAACAAGCTCTTGCGTATCGAATAAGTTGAGAGACATACACCCCATATGCAGGTGATGATGGAATATCGCTACATAAATATGGGAAGTTGACGATGGAGAAGCTTAATAATGCAAAATAGATTTTACGGGACTGCAAAATATTTACACCAATCCTATGTAATATTTTTATATTAATTATGTAAAGCCCAGAAGGGCTTTCGTATATTTCCCCTCGATTTCAATGAACTTTTTCTACACCAATAGAAACAGCCACTGAAAAGTGAAGATAATGACCAGTGATAACATCATAACTCCTATAAGGGATACAAATCTAAGGGAACAGTAATCACGGATCCCCAGGACACCATCTACGTGAGATCAGTGCTAAGGAGGAGAAAAGTATCCCCTGTCGACCGATCACAACCGATGTGAATCCTATATTTTGATCAGATAAAAGGAGTAATCCGTAGTAAACCAAAAATCAGTATTTCCAACATTTCGGTTTGAGCATCACTGAAGAGACATAATTTGTCGAAATGCGCATCTGGTGCATCAAAATTGGTACCGTATATGATTTATATATAGAGAACGGTATGAAACACACCAGACAGCATTTAACCCAATGACATGTTGTATTTGCAAATTAGATTGTTATAAACACTGTAGATTTGCGAAATGTTAACTTTAAGCGAGTCATACACGTTGCAGG